>JAUTYZ010380897.1:0-15550 GCA_032273725.1 Panulirus interruptus | reverse complement strand
CACGGAGGGGGGGGGGAGGCCACTCCCCAATTCCCCCCCCCCCCCCTCCACCTCGATACGCCCATGATCTCACGTAGCTTCAAGGCGCTTGCTGCAGACATTGCAAGAAATCAAAGCAGTCACTATAAGCGGGAACGCACCAGAGATTCTTACATTAACGAGAGACAGGTGTTGGCTTCGGTTACCACAATCACATGCAGGGGTAGAGTGAACGTCAGCGTGGAGCAGCACCTGCCCCCAGGAAAATTATGGCGGCAGTAATGAGCCATGAAGTAACGGAGACGGCGTTAGCGCATACCATCATAGCAAAGTGAGGCGTGCCTGGCCTGGAAAGCGAGATATTCAGTTAATTTACCCCCGCCTGTAATCTCGTCTTGAACTTTGATTGGGTACTCCTTCCTCAGAAAGTGTTCTTACATACTGAAGGAAAAATATCCTTGTCATTGTAGAAACTTCCGTTAAGCAATAAACTCTTCGAGTAGTGGTGGTTGAGGTGTGGAGACATTAGGTGGTGGGTGGGGTGGTGGCGGACGCGTGCGGTTGAGGTCACGGAGAGCAGCTGTTGCCATAGCCTTGGGGCCTCGTCACGACGCTCCCGGGAGAGCCTTCTCACTGCCCCTACCTAAGCACGGGAGATATTATACATTACGGTGTATGTTGTCGCAACATCACATTAGCGAACACATGGGTTAGATTGATATAAAATAAGACGACATACCGTATATCATCCTATTTCCCATGTATTTTTATTCATGTAAAAGGCTCTGTTTGTCATAAGTTTATGCGGACAAACCGTTTTTGTGACTGAGAATGAAGGGCATAAGTGGGTACGTCGGATTGACTGTAGACCCGTACAGTGGGTAATATTACATCGAGAAAGGAGGAAGGTGATTGGTGGACTAAAAGAAGCAGAGGGTGCTCGTCCCGTCAGAAGTGTTAATGGTACTGGTGTTCATACAAAGGAGGGCCATGTTACCTCTACACACAAATGGATTCTTAGTATCATATTACATTCACGTATTAGACTGACAATATACGGGATATAGTGACAACGATACAGATAGATTTATTTTGTGAAATGTGTAGAACGTTAGATTGTGTTGGTTATTCAGAGGTATTTAGTATGAAAATGATATGTAATATAATTATGTAGATAACCTCACTTATTTTGACTTTCTTTAAAATATTATAATAACTTGAAACTGGACAGTACAAAGGAGAGTCAAAGTGCATTTTTTTAAGGGTATACAGAATATATTGGTACAGGTAATGAATGATCCAGACGAGTTTCAGAATACAGATACAAGGTGAATAATTTATAGGATACATAGCGACGTTGACGATTTCATTGAGTTACATAATGCAGTTCAAAGCAAACTTTGGGCATATTTTAATATGATTATTCTTAGTATCTCCAGGCATTGGATCGACACCCTGAGGTTTGAAATCACCTATTTCAGGGCATTCAGCAGTGGAATGTTCAAATGTGTCTTATCAGGTTCATTTGCAGAGGCAACACTTGGAATGATTAGGGTTATTGCCTGTTGTACCTGTTAACTATAAACTAGACATTCTGCCAAATGACAGTATCATATCACGTGCCTTGCACAGTTTCATTGTTATTCAAACCGGCGTTTCTTGATTCTGTAGCGATGATAATGACTAATATACTACATCCGACAAGTCTGTCATCATTTCTTGGGAGGTTTCAGTCATAACGGGCTGCTGTGGTGAGCACGGTGCACACAATGGGTCCTCCAGTTATTTGACTCCTTTCTCGTAGAAGCAGCTTTTTGTTAATGAAGACATTTACTTAATATTATCATTCATCTTTACTTTCGCTATTTTTTCTAACGATTTGGTTTATATTCCTGCCATATGTCGGGTTGTTCATGAATAGTGTTCACAGATAGGGTGGAATGTGTCAGTAGATGAATAGAGAACGAAGGTCATGCCGTGGGCTCCTCACTGTGGCGTATAAAGTCACGTAATTGCTGTTGTAAAGAACACTACAGAAAAATGTGGGTCTTCCATTGTATTAAAATACTGTGCACTGAGTTGTATGCAAAAGACTTCATTTGTAACGGATTAAAAAAGGACATATGTTACAACACACAAAAGAAAAGCCTTTGTAATGCTTGAAAAATGACACCATCATAAAACTGGAAAGCAAAAAATGCTTGAAAAAACTTGATATACTACCAAAGAGAAACACATCCTTTACAACTCGGTAAACTACCGTTAATGACCATACATTTCATTAAAGTGCAGTATAATTATCCCATACCTCCCAATTTTGGCCGATATTAGTACCTAACCATAAAAGAAATTAACACTTCAGAATGACATCTTTACTGTGGCTAAGGTGGTTTGATGGTTTGATATGGCCATGTTGTTTCATATACTTCATGCTCCTTAGTTTCTGGCAGCAAGAAAACTTGGAATTACGGTGGGTTTTCGACTGTTCTTTGTATTACGGTACTTATGCATTATGAGTGACGCAGTCCATAAGTATTTCAGTCACAGTATTCTATTGAATGCAGGCTGGGCTGTCTTAGAATAAGCTTTCATATAATACACGATTTTACACTCTTCTTAGAAATTTGGAAATATTTATACAATTATTTATATATTTTTTCCTTCTAGACGAATTCATGATCTATAAGTTCAGGCCATTATATCTCCCCCAGGCCTTTATATCTTCCCCACTTCTTACCTGTGTATTGTATATTTGTAGGGAACCTGGTACTATAGATGGTACCATGAATGTCACCTGTTCTGTAAAGCGACAATTAGCACAGAGAACTTTAATTTTTCAGGACTCGCTGGGGGCCGGATCTCATCACTCTTCTAAGGTGTCACTACTGGAGGGCCGTCACCAGGTCGTTGGTAAGTGTTCACGGGAAAGGCAGGAATACCATGTAACAGGGAAAGGAGAGGGGAAAGATCACCATGATATAGAAAGGACGATCTCCAAGTTATGGGCAGGAGAGTAGGAATCCCAGTTTATCGGAAAAGAAGTATGGTCACCAAGATATGAAAAGGGAAGTAGAATTAGTAGAGATTTCTAAGTTTTAATCTTCATGATGTGGAATTTATAGATACACCTATTCGAATCTTCTTCATTCTGACAAACCTATCCTCAATTACCAGATCCCTTTGTGTTTAGTTACACGATATCACTTCCTATAAAATTGACTTCTGATTGTTGTCTTTACTGCTCCTTCTGCCTTCTCTGACCTCTTTTAAACTTGAACTCATTTTTTTTAACGTCAATGATACCCATTGATTTAAAATTCACATCGCTCCAGAAAGAATATAGCTGTAGACATCACTCAATTTGCCCATAAAACAGCCTACATTTCTTACTGACCAATTTGTTAGCGTTTACCCAAGTTTCTAATCCATTACTCTCTCCACTCTTAGGATCAACTGATTGCATTCTTGTTTCTGTAGTTTCTCATCCTTTTTTGTTTCAAAACGTACCCAAACAAATGCCAAAACATTTGTTGGTAATTGGGTTGATTTCAGTACAGTAAAGCCAAAAACAAAACTAAAATCGTTATCCTTAGAATACGACTATAATCATCCATTTTGTCTGTAAACATGCATTTCCCCTGTTGTTAAGTCTTTCAAGCTAGGAGGACTCTTGAGGACAAAGAGGCTACACATATATTATATAAAGGAAATCTTATGCCAACCTAGATACAAAAAAATGATGATACAAAACAGTAGTTCCAGAATACCATCAATTCAGTCTTAACAAACAAGTCCTCTTGATCACAAGACAAACAACGTAATTCTACCATAAGTATCCCACTTCTTTCTCTCTATCACTCACATCATAACCTCACCATTGCAATTATGGCCCAGGATAGGTAACTCATGGTTCCAAGTGTGCAAAAATTCTGTTCCAGGTCTAATCACTTATTTCCTTCCATATTCCAACCCTGATATTCTGTCTTCATTGTTTTGTCTCTTTTCTGATGGCTAGATCTCAATGAAAATTCCTGGCCAGGATACCCTATAGTTCTGAAGGGGAAAAAAATCAGCTCTTAGCTCCAGTCCTTTACAAGCTCCTTATATATATTCTGTCCACTGCTCCATGAAACTTGACATCATGCAGCCAATTCTTAAAAAGGTGATCTTTCTTTTTCGTTGCACTATAGACCAAAAGCATGTACTTCATTAATGTGTAAAATCATGGAAGCTATCACAAACAGGTAACTTATCTGTTTCTGAAAGACAAACTACTCTGACATTCACAGTGGATTTTACCCTGGCCATTCATGTCCTTTCTTCGCTTGTATCTTTGCACCTAGTTACTTACAGACATGCTGTAGTTAAAAGCCTTCGACAGAATTTAGTATCAGGCTCTCCAGATCATCCTTTTCTAAAATGGCCTTTCAACTTTGCTGATCTCAAGGATTTCTTATTAATCTGTTAACACCTAAGTAGCAGTAGGTGAATCACTGTTTATACCATCAGAATACTGGAAGACCTATCATACTTTGATAATTTTTTTATCATTGCTGGAGTGCTCCAAGGCCTTGCTCTCACCCTTGTCTTATTTCATGTACATATTATCATACTTTTCTAAATAAATACAAACATTAGGAAGTACAGAGTGGTAGGATGCCATCAAATGTGAGGAGTTTTGTAGCACAGAACAGCTGTCATAGTTATAGATGCAAATCCCCATTGGTTCAGGGGGTCATTTGTGCCCACACTTTGTGAAAACCAAGGAACAAGTATCAGTTGTACCTCCCACTCAAAACCGTATTCACTCCATCCTTCCGTCTCCAATTTGGCATCCCCCTTCTTGTCCACTTTTGACACATATATCCTTTTTTGTCAGCCTGTCCTCACTCATTCTTTTGATATTTCAGCACACATACTTCAGCTGTCTCAACTGCTCTTAACACCACATATCTATCTTACCCTATCATTTCTTACTCGATCAACCTTCTTCACCTCACACATTGTTCTCATGCATTTCATTTCCAGGACATCAACCATCTTTTATACCTTATTATCTATGGCCTATGTATGGCATCCTTACAACACCAACTTGATTACCATACCAGCAAACATACCCATCTTTTCCCTTAAAGTCAGTGGCCTGTCTTTCCACACGCTCCTCAGTGCACCCAGGACTTTACCCCCCCTCACTCATCCAATGGCTTACCCCAGCTTCCATGGTTCTATCCACTGTCATTTCTACTCACAGGTATCTAAAACATGTCACTGCCTCCAGGTTCTCTGCATTCAAACTCACACTCCAATGGACCTGCTAAATTTTATGACCTTACATTTATATACATTAACTCTCAACTTACTCCTTTCACAAACTCAGAGACCAGCTACTGCAGTTTCTCACTGAAGCCTGCCATGAGAGTCATGTCATCAGTAAAGAGCAATTGACTCACCTCCCAGGTCCCCTACACCCAACAGGTTGCACACATACCCCTCTTTCTCTAAGACCCTTGCATCTATCTCCCTCACAATTCCTTCATCACCAGATTAAACAGCTACAATCTTGTCGCAGAACCACTTTCACCTACAACCTCTCTTCTTACACATACACATGCCTTACTCTCTTCATAGAAACTCCTTACTGCTTCTAGTAGCTTTCCTTCCATACCAAACAATTGTAACACCTTCCACAATGCATCTTTATTAACTGTATCATAGGCTTTCTCTACATGTACAAATGCCACATACAAATCCTTTTTTCTACATGTACAAATGCCACATACAAATCCTTTTTTCTTTAAGTATTTCTTAAGTAGATTCTTCAAAGAAAACACCTACCTTCCTCTACCACTCCTAAAGCCACACTGTTCCTCCCACACTCTGATGCTCTGTGCATGCCACCACTATTCTCTCATTCACCACTCTCCCCTCTAACTTACCAGGTATATACAACAAACTTATACATCTGTAATTCAAACTTTCACTTTTGTTCCCCTTACTCTTATACAATGACACCATACAAGCATTCTACATATCCTCAGTCACCTCACATTGAACCTTACATATGCCGAACATCTTAACTAACCAATGAACAACACTGTCATCCCCTTCCTTTAGAAATTCAACTGCAATCCCATCCATTCCAGATGCTTTACCATACTTCATTTTACAGAGGGCTTTCAACACCTCTTTGCATACCTACACATCCCAAACATTCTACAGTTGCCACCCTATCATCTACACATTCAATAGCCCTCCAAAATACTTACTCCAACTCCACTTCAACTCTTCCTACTCAGTTACCACTTCCCCATCTGTTCCCTTTACTGATGCTCCCATTACCTCTCATTCTCACAATATTCATCTCCTTTCAAAACATTTTCTTCTCCCTGAAGTTTGCAATTATTCTCTAACCCCAACTTCATTTGCTTTTTTTCAGCTCATGCAACTTCCTCTTGACATCCTGCCATTTCCTCTTGAACATCTCCCAATAATTCACACTACGGAGTTTCTTGAAGGTACAGCCTATACAACTCTCTTTTCTCTCTCATTAACAACTTAAGTTCCTCATCCCACCAGTCCTTTTTCTCACATACCCACCTCCCACCTCCCTCATGCCACAAACTTCTCTTGCACATGTAAAGACTGTTTTTTAAGTACCTCATATTCCTTGCCCACTCCCCTAGTTGTGTTTACTCTCACCTTTTGCCATTCTTCACCAAATCTCTCCTGGTGTCTCCTCACACAAGATGCTCTTCCAAGCTCACACAATTTCACCATATTATCTTTTCCTAAAAGCTCTACAAACTTTTACCCTCCCCTCCACCAGGAAGTAATCAGGCATACCACCAGTTGCCCATCTCAGTACATTTATTTCCAAAAGTAATTCTTTAGCATGCCTATCAATCAGTTCATAATGCAATAATGCCCTCACCATTAACTCCCCTACTCATGAATACTTGCATACAGTATGTCCCTCTTTCTGAACTAGGTATTCCCAATCACCAGTCCTTTTTCATCACACAACTTCACAAAGTGTTCATACTCCCCTCTCCCATGAATACTTGCGTATAGTATGTCCCTCTCTTTGAACTAGGTATTCCCAATCAACAGTCCTTTTTCAGCTCACAACTCCATTTTCATTGACAATGGGTACCTGCTCCCCCCTCTAATTATACCCTTAACTGCTGCATCTCCTACTCTAGCATTCATATCACCCATCACTATTAACTGATCCCTAACATCAAAACTGCTGAAACACTAACTCACCTCCTCCCAAAACACTCACCTCTCTTCCTCACTCCTCTTGCTTCCAAATGCATAAACACTATCAATCACCCACCTCACATAATCCACTTTCACTTTCACACACATCAATCTAAAGCTAATTTCCTTACACTTTAATACATTTCCACAACAACTTCATTAAGAGTACTACATTTTCTTTTGCTCTTGTCCTCACACCAACCATATACTTTACACCTAAGACAATTCCCATACCATTCTTCCCCTTTCCTGTTAAGAGCCTGAATATCCAGGTTCCTCTCTCCAAGCATACTACCTATCTTTCCTTTCTTCATACTTGTTCACAGTTTTTTTTTTTGTGTAGTTTCAGGAACAGAAGGCTAAGCTTTGAAGAAAAATATTTTCACTTGGCTCCTTCCTCAATTTTTTCTTTAGTAAAGCAACATAACATGTGGCAAGGATTTCCAGCCCCTACACCCATCACTCTTTGTTGCCTTCTGCAACATGCAGGAGATATAAGAAACTAGGTACAACTCTTTCTACCCTATCCCAGGGATAATAAGTATACAACCACAATACCCCAGTTATGGGGCTCCTACAGTTTCAAGGCTGTATTCCAATCAGGAGCAGGATGGGCTTCATTGGTGTGACACTTCTTTTACCAAAGGGAATTTTTCAGTCATGGTGTAACCACACTTAGGAAGTCTGGCAACACCTATGTGTATTTTTTTCATATCTGTTTGCTCTTTCCTGCCTTAGCAAGGTTGTGCCATGAAACAAAAGCCCTACATGCCCACATCTTTTCACTGGCTGTTATGTATAATGCAATGAAACCACAGTCAAGCCACCCAGACCATTTGTACTGTACAGGGAGTTTTACACTCACAAGGCCTATCTCCTGAACACACTCTACTATCATACAATTTCTTAAATTCATGTATGCTCTCTGCATTAACCATGTCCTCAGTCATTTTCCATTCATCCACCAGTCTTATACAATAAAAGTACTTCTGTACATCTTTTTAAACAAATTTCTTGCTTAATTTCATGTTATACCCTGTAGTTGCTCTATCCCTACATCTCTCAAAGAACTCTTCATAGATCTGTTTTAAAAAAGGTGGTGATCAGGTCACCCCTCACTCCTCTCTTTTAAAGTAGGCAAATTTAAAGCCTCTAGCAATTCACTATAACTCAGCTGTCTTAATTCTGATACCATCTTTGTTGTCGTCCTCCTCTGGACCTTCTCTATTAGCTCTTTTTGCTTCTTTAGGTGTGGTGACCAAATTTCAGAAACATTCTAGTTTTGGCCTTATCTATGGACAACTTACTAAATAGTTCCTTATCCATATATTTGAAAGCTATTCTAATGTATGCCAGCAGATAGTTTGTCTCCTTAAATATTCTCCTGATGTGGCACTCTGGCAACAGGCCAGGAACAATGTTGACTCCCAAGTCCTACTCACAAAAAGAATCCTGAAGCTTATTTCCAGATAAATAATAATCATATTTAGGCCTTCTTTCTCTCTGTCCCATCCTCACTGCTTCACATTTGAATTTAAATTGAATTTCATCAACCAAATATCAGACCAACAGTAGAGTCTGTTGAGGTCCTCTTCTAAGTTGAAGCAATCCTCCTCATGACATCTGCATCATCTGTAAACACCTTCAGGTAAATCACTTGCATAGATCAAGAAGAGTAATGGTCCCAGAACAGAACCGTGTGGCACTATGCTGGTCATTTTGACCCATTTGGAGAAGGCTCCTCTGCCAAGACTCCTTTGTTCCCTTCCAATGAGATAATCTTCTATCCATCAAAGGAGTTTCCCCCATAATTCTGCCTGGTGATCCAGCTTCTTAATCAGCCTCCCATGTGGTACAGTGTCAAATACTTTCTGGCAGTCAAGTTACAAACAATCTCCCTAGGCTTCCCTTTTGTCTAAGACGGGGCTTACTCTCTCATAGAAATCTAAGAGGTTTGTTGCACATGACCTCCTTTCCCTAAAACTATGCTGTCTATCACTTAGGTAATTTGCTTTCTTATTATCTTTTCCAGAACCTTACAGAGCACACTCAGTGAGACTGGTCTGTGGTTCCCATTCTCCGTTCTTATAAATCCTTTCTCATGGCACTCTTCCTGTCTCCAGTGACATCTTGAACAGTATTTCAAGTAGTTTATCTGCACACATTGTCAGGACAATTTATGAAGTTTAATGAGGACCATGGGCCACAACTCATTTCCTTTTGCTCTTACATTAAAATCCCAGACTTCGCCCCAAGTACATTCCCAAACCATTCTTTCCCTCTTGAGCGTAGTTTCACTAAAAGCCTGATCATTCAGGATCCTCTCCTCAAACACACACTACTTGTCTTCCCGGTTACATCCACTCACGTTCAAACCCCAGCCTGAGCCTTTGAGGAGGATGGGCACTCCTCACTTGGCTCCTTTTGTTTCCACTTTTATTGAAATACGAGTAGGGGAGGGTTTCTATCCCCCTTTCCCCACCCTTTTTAGTCAACATCTGTATCATGCTGGGAATACAGTTGTAATAATAATAGCAATCTCTTTCATCATGAAAATAATCACTTTTTCAGGGATGTGATGGATGATCCAAAGATCAAGGCATTAGTGACAGAACAGATGAAACAGTGGTCTGAAATGATGGAGAAACATAGGAAAGAAGAATGGGAAATACTGAAGGAGCATCTCAAGAGTCAGGAGGATATTCTGAAGAAGCTTATGGAAGAGGAGCAAGCAGGGCAAATTAAGAAAATGGAAGGAAGACATGAACAGTGAGTTAGATTGCATGTAGTGTTTAAAGAAGAGAATTTTATATACCTTGGGTTTAGATTAGAGATTGGCAAAAACTTTTTACGCAACATTACATCAAATTCACATATTTTAGATATATTTTATGTGGCAGGTGGCATCCCTGATTTTTTTTTTCCCCCAATAGCCTCCAGAATAAGGTAGGCACCATAGAAAACTTAATAGGCTTTTTATGGCAATTTTTATTTCATATCTTAGAATTCATACTGAAAAGAAATACAAAACCCACATCCTTGGTCAAAGGAAGGTTAATAGGCTGGTCAAGGGAGCATGGAGAACAGGAATTTAGTAAGTGGTGTACCGGTCCAATGCTGTGATTTTTTTTCCCCCAACAATGCATGGGAAAAACATGCCCCAAATCAAGACAATCTCAGGTGAAAGAAAAAGTAAAAGGAAAAGAAAGTATATATTAATTAGGACTCTGCAGGTGTAGTTAGACCTGTTTCTATAGGGTAGGAAGATTATAATAAGAAGGAAAGACAAGAAGGAATAGAAGTCCACAACTTAGCTGTTCAAATGTCGGGTTTCTACACAGAAATTGTGGCAGGCAAAAGCCAAACGCAGGCCACAGCTCCAAACCCTGGGGGCAGGGACACATACAGGGTGATTACAAGAACAGTTTCATTGACTGATTTTTTTCCATCCTTGTTTCCCATTTCAGAAGAACCATAAGGGCAGAGTCCTGCATCCTAAGATAACATGCGGTACAGGGGTGCTAAAGTCTTAGGTGCATTGAGGAGTGTGTGGAAGGAGAGGTTAGTGTCTGTTAGGGCAGAGATCGGTATATATGAAGGTATAGTATTAGTCCCAACAGTGTTGTGTTTATGCGAGTCATGCTCCCTGAATGCAGAAGAATGGAAGAGGGTGAATATGTTGGAAATGAAATACCAGAGGATAGTATGTGGTGTGAAGTGTTTATGGGATGACAGTGTAAGATAGAGATGTGGTAGTAAGCACAGTGTGATTGCAAGAGCTGACCAGGGTATGCTAAAATGGTTCAAACAAACAAAAAAATTGACTGAGAAGATCTTCGTGTCAGAAGTGGAGGGGGAGACAGAGAAGAAAGATGGATTGAAGAAGGCTTTTAGGTATTGGGGTATTTAACATTATGCAGGTATCACATGAAAATTAAGCCAGACATTAATGCACACTAATATGTACAGAAGAGGCAAGTTTTCTTGTATTTATTTAATGTGTAGGTAGTTCATGTCGGTTTAGTTTTGCATCTCCTTTAGATAAAGTCAGCACATACTTATTTAGCATTTGAAACAAATTTTTCTCTGTAGAGACTTTACAAAGTTAATTTCCAGGGACCTGAAGGACATGAAAGCCCAGCAAGCCAAGGCGGCTATGGAGACAGCCAAAGATGTCAGTCAAGACAAGACCCTCAAGACTAAAGCCGATAGGGACCGTCGACTCAAAGAGAAAAATCAGAACAACACAAAGAGATTTATTGAAGAACGCAAGATTACTGCCATGAAGCAGGGAAAGCAGAAAGAGAAGCTTAAGAAGGTTCATGATCAGCAGATGAGTGAACTTTCCAAAGATATTCAAATGGTGTGTTTCTAAATGTGCAATTGTTGCCAACATTTTAGTGTAACTTTCTTTTCGCTAAAGGTAGATAATGTATCAATGTGTAACATCACTTCTCATTGAAAGCTACCTATTTTTAAGTGCTTAAGAAAATCCCTGATAACAGAATTCAACAGGTGTCATTTGTTACTATTGATACTGGTGTCATTACTTTATATGTGAGAGCTTGAGAATGGATGTGTGCAAATGAGGTTGTTTGTTTGTTGCTGAGGCAAACCTCATTAAGATTGGAAATGCAATTAGGTGTTAAAAAGATTATGAAGACTTCTTTCCTTCTACAATATAGGAATCACAGAAAAATTACTATACATTCAGGGTGTCCTTGCCTGTCGTAAGAATTTCCCACGTTGTTATATGAATTTTTGTGTTTGTGAGTAAACAACAGTTAGTTATTAATTTCATTCTTCAGAAAGTTAAACTATATCCTAAAACAAAACTCGCTTCAGTTTCTTAGAAATCAAATTAAGTATTAGTATTGAAAATTGTTGCCATAGTGCTTGAAACATTTTAAAACAATGAAAAGAGTTATTAAAACACTGAGTTGAGAGTCCATAAGTTTGCAGTATTAACTCTAATCAAATTACAAGTGATGTTGACATCATTAATAAATAAAATTGAATCTTTATAAGCATCAAGCTTGTATAATAAATGATTGATGAGTCACATAGGTTAGTGTCAGTCATTTATAAAAACTGAACAGTGTCATTAAATGTACACTAACAGGTAAGGCTAATGTCTACATTTGTTCAAAATATATATTATAAACTTTAGAAATAAATGGCCAACAAACAGTGTTTCCTTTTAGAGCATCACAGATGAACATCGATACTAAAATATCAGTAGAAACATGTCTTTTATATATTATTAGAGTACACCAAGTATTTCACAGACTTCACCGGGAAAGCAAACCTAAAGTTGCCTGATACCAGAAGAGAATGTATCCCTAGTGTACATTTAAATTCATATGTATGGTATATATATTCTAAACATTAACAATGAATGATCAAGAAACTATATTTCCCTCAAAGTCGTCATTGATGGGCTAAGAAAGACACACACCGATTCCATTGAAACCCACATGGTGGATGTAACATTGATACAGTCCAGTGACAACAGATTTTAAAGATTAGCATCTGTATTTACTGCTGTTGTGGAGTGTTGCTAATCACGTAGTATGTCAAGGTGAAAAACTTGTCACATACACCACTGTACGTCTCAGATAAATACGTCATGTACATCGCTGTTCTTAAGGTATGGATGAGCTAAAAACCACACATCTTCATTAGCAGGCAAGGCAATGCCATAATGCAAAACAAAAGAGTTTAGACTTATTATAGGCTCCTGTTGTAGACCAATGCCAGAAGTAAGCAAACTTGTTCACACATAAGTTAAGCTAGTTACCACAGTTTATCCTGTCTTGACACTGCACATGGCACATGGCAGCACCAGTAACAAGGGTTGATGTGCTGTCATTAGCAGGAAGATAGGAATAGCAATGTAGCAAGTGAATATCATATTGCTTGACAGGAATAGCAGCTTAGCTTGTGATTATAGTATTAGGTCTCCAGATCACAGCATTATTTTTTGTGTATGACTGTGGCATTAAACGTCATAAGTTCTCTGTCTCCTTGACCAACAATAAATGGCTTGTATAAGTGAATTCTATAAAGTGTTAGAAAGTAGACTGATTACTAGATATTTTGATGAAGGGGTAAAAGTATTGGAATCCAATTTTTCAAGGGCAGATTGCAAGGAAGCTTTGGTCATCTGGATGTTGGGTGTCTTGATATATCAAGATAGAAAATTTTCAGATTGTATATAATCCCTATCATGCTTACATTTTACGTATTTTTTTTTTTTGCAGGCCATACAGTTCTATGAAAACACAGAGGCAGAGTACAAGATGTGGAATAAGATGGAGTTCTTCTGTTGAGACACATGATCACTCAGCCCAACTTCAGTCATCCCCTACAGATATCCTCTCTTGTGTTTTATTTCGATCATCACATTTTGTTAACTTTTAAGTTTCATTTTATGTTTCGTTCTAAGATATTTAGACCACTACCAGTCAGTCGGGTGGCTTACACAATTTGATTGTAGATACCCATTCTTTTGGTTGATCAGTAAAATAGGATCTCGGTTGATTGCTTTTAGGACAGGTGCTGTGATTGCAGAGTGCTGCGTACAGACCTTCCTTACCACATTGAGAGCAACAAAACCTTTTTTTTTCCATTCATTTATATCCATGAACAGGGTATTAGGTACTCTAACAAGTGCAGTGAGTTGGATGTACGTCATTTATATTGTTCACATTCATATATCTAGTAGGTCATCTTCATGATTCAGCACTCACATAGATGCATTTACATGTACAGGCATACACACTTGTATATAGTGTATGTGTTTTACCTCATATAAGTAAGAATTCATAATTGTAAATGCACTTCATCTCAAAGAAGTTTATCAAAATAATTTACCAAGACAGACTTTAGCACTGGATGCAAATTTTGAAAGAAAGTCAAATTTTATTTATGTTAATAGCCATGACACTGTAAATGCAGTTAACACATCTTTAGATGCTTGAATTATATTAAGCAAGTACATTGATAAATGAGTCAGTTCAACATGAAAGCCTTGCATAAGTTTTTATAAGATAAAGTTTCAGCATGGAGTAGTTAAAATGCTCGTGGGGTATATGATAGGTATTTATAGTAGTTACCCACTCAGATGTAGACATTAATCATTTACCCCATTTGGATTAGAGCAGGAGTTCCTCATCTGGATATCTTGATCTAGTCAAAAATAACAGGGCCTTTTTGAAGACAACCTGTAATGGTTTAATGTACTTTACTGGCAATAATATTTTAATAACAGTGTGTTACTTTTCTCCGATGGTATGTTTTTTTATGTTTTAGTTGTGAGAGTTCAGTTTCACAGGGATGATTATTATCCTAGATGTATTTTTGCCATCAAGAGAGGGCTCAGTTTGTTGAGCATTGATAAGTGGTTTACATTTCATAAGAAATTAATGGCACTAACATTGTTTACATTACATAATTAGGAAGTATTCAGTGTTCTTATTAAGTCTTGGCAGTGCATCCAGAAAGTTCTCATTTGTTTTTGAAGCAGATAATTAATATGAAGACTAAACTGAAAAACTAGGGTGGATTTTATTTCCGCGTTAGAAAAGGGGCTTTAGGTGTCTCCTTTTCTGGCCAGCGGATATTGTTCTCCCTGGTCTGCTTTTGTCATCCAGCTCTGCTCTTGAAAATTTAATGAGAACACTGAGTACGGCATTACATTTTCAAAATACATTTTCACCAGGACTAGTCGAGTGTGTATTGTTTGAATTTTACTTTTGATGATATTTTAGAATGATCTATAAATTTCCAAATATCATTTATGCTTTGATTAAGTTATACAAGTACATCATTGTGGCATTTCCATTGGTTAGTGTAATATGTTTACTGTTGTCACTTCTTGTGAATAATATTTATGGTTATGCATTCCTCTATGAGCTTTAGCAAGATTGTATATATATATATATCTATAAGGTATTTACAGGATGTTATGAAAATGCTTTTGACATTTATTAAGATATATATATTAGTTTATATCACAGCCTTATGTATTGTGACTTCAGGAGTATGTTCATGAAATGGATCCATTTCAGTTTTACATAAATTTGCTAATCATATTATTTATTTCCTGTATGAAAGTGTACTGTGTGTAATCTCTAGTCTTGTTCTAGTCAGTTTGATAAGAATTTATATTTAGATAATATTATATACATATAAATATATATATATATTTATATATTCATTGCATATGTAAAGATTGCTTCCTCTGTGGTGCCAAGTATTACTGTGCATGCAAAACACACAGTAAACTCTTGATTATCTGCAATTC
>JAUTYZ010379792.1:0-13493 GCA_032273725.1 Panulirus interruptus | reverse complement strand
CTCTGAGGATTTTTTTTCCATTGCTAAATACAGTTGCCTGCAACATAAGGAACCATTATATACTGATAAAGTATGCCTTCGAAATGGAAGAGGCAATCTCAAGTACAGCTAGGGTCCCCATATAGTAACTAAATGGGGTCCTTTAGACGTTAGAGGGCACATAGCAGATGTGATCAATGTTTCACCCTCATGAGTTGCCTTAATCAACATTTCACCCTAATGAGTTGTGTTTCAATCTATTGAGAAAATATTGATCCAGAGAATCATTAAAAAAAACTTATGCAGATACTTTATCAAAATATTGTGGAATACCCTGTACATGGAGCGTACCTTGGATATTAGTATTACTGTAGTGAAAGGGTCAAAAAAGGAAAAGATAAAATAGTTAGAAATATGTACTCTGAAGGAACTGAGAGTTGAAACTGTCTTTTACAAATAAACCCAATGCAATACACAAACATTTATGTTACTTATGAATACAATACTCACCATTCATAGGAGACCTCTGGCGATTAAGCGTGTCCTCCAGCAATCTCTCTCTTGAGGAAGAACGAGCCAGAGACACATCAGTAGGCAGAGGAGCAGAAGTCTGAGAAGGAACTTGTGTTGTGGGCTGTGGAGGTCCTGAGGGTTCATCAGCATTTGTTGATGAAGAGGAGCCATCACCATCATCCCGTGTAATGAGGGGATGCCCACAGTGACTACATGCTGCATTGTTCCGCTCCTCATCCAAGTACAAACATAGTTCCTGTGCCCAAAAATATCCTTGAAAATCTAGTATGACATGAAAGAAAGGATTAAATACTCAAGTAAAAATGTCAGGAAAATAACGATCACTAAATGCATTGTATTAGTGCATCTAAGCGCAATAAATAACTGATATGATAAGAAAAAAGTAAAGTGCAAGCAAGGGAATGAGCGTGGGTGCATGCATGCATGTCTGGGAGAGTTACAAGCACGTGTCATGGACAGTAGCAGTTATTTCAAATACGCAGGGTTATAAATCTTTCAGAGTTTATTCAGTAGTGTGTGGTTCATATGACTGTTTGTTTAGTCAATAATGATTTTCTTTTATACATATTCGCCATTTCCCACGTTAGCGAGATAGCGTTCCAGAACAGATGACTGAGCCTTAAGAGAGAAAACATTGCACTTGGCCCCCTTCTCTGCTCCATTAGGAAAAGTAAAACTGAAGGGGAGGATTTCCAGCCCCCTGCTCCTGCCCCTTTCAGTCACCTTCTACCACATGCAGGGATTACGTGAGAAGTATTCTTTCTACCCTATCCCCAGGGATAAATATTTATTTCTATTTTGTGGAATATTTTTCTTATATCTGACATCAGGGAAGAAAGAATAATGCCCACTTATTTCCTGCTCATCATAAAAGGCAACTAAAAATGGCAGGAGTGAGGGGCTGGAAATCCTCCCCTCCTGTATTACTTTCCATGACAAGAAACGAGAATCTATCAATTATGAAGGTTTCCAGTCAGTTATATTTACAAGCCGGTGATGCCCAGAACTCTTGACCCCCCAAAATACAGGCAAACAATACCAAAACATTATTAGGGGATACTAAACAGGCTAATCCTTTACATAATGGGAAATGAGCACAATAATATGTATATGGAAAAGAGCAGTGGCTGTAACATTATGGGGATAATAAACATACCAATCCATTACAATGCATGTCAGCAAACCAAGCAGCAAATAAAACAGTTTGCACATAAGAAATGAGTAAATTGCCATGGATGAAGCTTTAGCATTTCTAAACAGTTCTAAACAGTTAGATATTGATATGAGTTTAACCATGCCAATATATTTTCACACACTTTACAAAACAGAAACAAACTAACACACTTTTTTTTATCATACTACAATATCACTCACAGTCTAGTAAGCTATGGGATGCAGTCTTCTGTCTCTCCTACCCAGCAACTGCACCTGTCATATACCCAACATTCATGTAACAAGTATTATTGCAGAAATTTTTCTCATAGCTGTATTATATAATGCAATCATCCCTGACCATCTATATCTCAGTATTTCCTTGCTAAACACCCATTCTGGGTACAGGCAACTATACTGTCAAGGCCAACCAACCATAGTGTTCATCATAATATGATCAATGTAATTTTGACATGTTACCTTTAATTCTAAATTATCCTTAATAAGTTCTTGCTGTTTGGTATCCAGTTCCCGTAGCTTATTCTGGTAGGCAGTGACTTCTTGTCGCATGACAGATGCAGTGTATCGACCAAAGCGCTGCCACTCCCGGGCTAGTTTTCTTCCCTTCTGTCGATCATCATCAAGGAAGCAACACAGATCACGTAGTTCCTGATCAAAAATCAAAACTCAAAGCTATCCATCAAATTCAGTGCTTTACTGAGGTTTCATTGCGAAATGGAGCAATGTCTCCAAATATCTTCACTCCTAGTACATTCAAGTTTACATGGAGGCCCTAAATGCTTATTTGGTTATATCATTAACTATCAATGTCAATCATTAACCCCATTCCCATTTGGATGGGGTGCATTAGGTGAGTATAAGAATTCACATTAATATGAATTTATTTTGCAATAAAGGGGTCCCCAACCCTACAAGTTAGTAAATGGCAAGGATGCCCAATTCCCCAGGGAAGCCCTGCTACCCTTATTTTGCTATAAAAGTCAGTAAAATAGGGAAATAGTTATACAGTATGTGTTCAACTACTGACAGCTACCTTCTGATGGTAAGTGACACAGATAAAAGTAAGGCACTCTAACTGAATGGGCAGCATATGTATAAATATAAATAATTCCTGTATGGTGTTCAGACTGACTGAGTTGAGAAAATTAATAAGCCAAATGATGTAGTGTTACATGTACGGATATACATATATTAGTAGTATTTGTATGTACCTTGCACCCTATGCACACTGTAAGCATCTTAACTTTTACTTGTCTATATTCAAATGTTAACCTTAAATTAGCTAAAGGCTGAGGCAATCCAAATCAAAGTGCAGTACGTATATATATATATAACAAATTTTTAAGCTGCATCCAGTGATTCTGTGGAAACTACTTCGTTAGCAAAATGTAAGCAGTTTCCATGCAAATGCTTGGGCCAAAAGGACTCTATCTCAGTGCATGGCAGCAGGAAAATGACTATTATTCACCACGTGAGATGTGCAGTGAGTATTATGTGCTAGCCCTGCTTTTTTTGCAAATTTTGTCAGGAAGGTGCTCTCCCTCTCCCTGATTATCAATTTGTGCATTTGGGAGGGTGCCTTTCATTCATGAAGCCCCATATCTAACCTCACTTATCTATCAAAATTACTTAAATCTTTCAGTGCTAACCAAATTCACTTCATCTCTGCTTAGGTTGCTCCATGTCCACTGCTCTTTTGCTGAAGAAATTCTCTACATATCCTTCCAAATATTCCTTTAACTCACATTCCTATCATCTCCTGGTTTGGGCAGCCTACTGGATTTCAAAGAACTAGTCTGTGTTAACATCAACAAGGCATGATAAACATTTAAAGGTGGTTATCATGTCACCCCTTACCCGCCTTTCCTCAAATGCAGGCGTATCACCTACTTTTCTTCTCTCCATATAACTCTGCACTTATTTCTCTTACCTCTCTATCTTAAGATATATACTTCCTCAACAACTTGCATTAGATCCAAAGCTTTTAAAGAATACTTTTGTAATCTGAACAAAATCCTTTCAATAAACAAAATAATTGTAATTTGTAGTCACTGCCCACTTTAAAACCTTCCTGCACCAAGATATTGTAAAAAAGATAATCCAATCAATTGAGGTACAGGTCACAAAATATGTCTAAATCATTATTGTTGTTCTATATTTGAGGCTAAGAATCCAGTCTAAGAAAAAACAAGCAGCTGCTATGGAAGCAGAATTACTCTACCTGATTGTCGTCTGTGAGACGCTGGTGGGTATCACGTAGGTGTCTTAGTTCAGCAGCCTGAGCATGGAAAGGATGTTTAAGTTCTCTTATTTCACCTTCAGCACGTACTGCCCTACTTAACAACTCACTTCGATTTAATGCACTAAGTTCTTCCTCTAATCTTGCCATATCACCACCATTTGTAACTACCCCACCACTACTATTATTACTATTACCACCTGCTCCCCCTGGTCCTAGAGGGCCTGGATACTGTTTATTTGACTGTAACTGTGGGCCACTATGAGGTGGGGCTTGGGGAAGGTGTTTGTCTATTTCTTCATGTAACATATGAGGTCCAGGGTATCGTGGGGGTTCTGGATATGCTGGTGGCTGTCTTACTTCTCCAGCGGGAGCGGGACCATCCGGATGACCCCTCTGACCACTTACGCTATTTGAGAGTGGAATGTGTGGTAAATATTGTCCATGAGGTCCAGGAGTTTTATGTGAAGTTGGTGGTCCAAGCAAACCCGGTGGCCCACGCTGAGTTCCCTGATGCCTATGCTGGCCTGTTGGACCATGCTGACCTGGTGGAACATGTTGACCTGATCCACCTGAAGACCTGTGTTGGCCTCCTGACCCTATTTGTGGTCCATGCTGGCTCTGTGGGCCATTCTGTAAAGGTGGTCCTCGTTGACCTGATGGTACATGTTGATTAGGTGGTCCATGATGACTGTAGCCAGCATGAGAACCATGAGGAGCTGGAGGTCCAGAAGGCGGTCCATATGAACCTGGCGGAAGATGAGGGGGATGGTGTGGAGGACCATGGTGGGGCCCTGGCCTTGGGGGGCCACTCTTACCCTGGTGCTGGGGGTAGGCCATATGGTGCTCAAGATGCTTCTGAGTATTGGCAGCAGGCATCAGCACAAGTCAGTGGCACCTGCCTCATAGCACAGGGTCAGCCTCAGCAAGCTAAAACCAAAATGCTCTTTATTACAATGTGCATTTTCTGTACAATATAATGCATGCAAGGTAAATAGAGAAGTAATTAAGAAATCAGAGTGGTAAAGATATACATCAAGATTTAATCAATGGTGTGTCTCACGCACTGTATTGAAAACTACAATAAATCTTCACTGATAGGGAGGTCAAGTGAGATTTTCATTGATTTTGTCGATTTTTTCATTTGTTTCTCCCATATTTGTGTACTAACCCACTTTCTTCCTTATAATTCAAAACCCTCACCAGTATCACCTTATTCAATAAAGAAAAAATGAAATATATGGTAATACTCTTAATCACGATCTGCACCTCTTGCTCTATTTTCTAAATACTATACTGCCATTGCAAAATAAAATTGGTCAGTATCCAAAATAAACTTCAAAGCACACATAAAGTGGTAAGTTAGCAATTACTCCCTTCATCACTATAATAAGACAGATTTTGTTACTCTACCTAAAGTTGAAACATGGACAAAATTCCAGTTTAGGGGCAGCGGAGAAATAACTTATGGATTTGAAAGAAACACGTCAAATGACGACATAAGCTGGTAGAAGTGACACAGACTTGGGAAATGTGATCTGGAGCATTATCTTTTATCCAGTGACATTAGCTCTAGCTATATAGATATAGACAGATATACAGACATTAGCTACAGCAGGGAGGGCTTTGATGATCAGGGATACTGTTAGGTAAAATTCAATGAAACACTAGAAATCAAAATAATCTACGCTATTACCTAACTTCCCTTTGCAACCTAAATTTACCTTATTGAAGACGTTATCTGAATAATAAGAAAATTTCATGGCGTTGTTTTCGTATAGTTACTGCAATATTTGTTTGACATGTGTCTGCTATGTTGACCAAGTGCTTAAACCAACACAACCAACCAATATGGGGTTATGACATATGCCAAAGATGCTGTTGGTTGTTGGTATACTTTGACTATCATGCTGAGAATTTGGAGAAATCTAGACCTCTTCAAGAGGCAGCAAGGTTTTCATAGATTCTACTAAATGTCTATGTTTAATTTACTATTATCCGACAGTTCCCCTGATTTTAGTCCATCCTTATTCAGTATCTATATGGTATGAAAAATTATCCTAATTATGCTCCGCAAATCTAAAACACTCTTGCCAAGAACAGCAAACACTGATATACGTTTCATTGCTACTTTGGTGCCCCTAAACTGGAACTTTATCAAAACATGACCCACTGGCTCTCATACGTTGAGCTTTTGGGAGAACAAACTCCCTTGGAGATGCCACGAACAAGTGTGTCAACTGTGCATTTTGGTGATGGAACTGAAGTAAACAAAACCATATGACAAGCTTTCAGAGATAGCATCAAAACACCTACTAGCAATATTCTAACGCTAGACAACAGGTGGACTTCGGAAAAAAAAAACTCACGAGAGAGTGCATACATGAACCTTTCTTAGATCTGTAAAAGCTCTTGGAAAATTTAAGCCACTTGTGAACACGGGCTTGTGAATCAAGTGCTCAACCCGTCGCCCACCTTCTGTACCCGCCCCCTGAAGTTCTCGAGTTCACAACGCTAAAATTCACCCACAGACTATAAGAGCCACCCTTACCTTCAATACCTCACATGTCAGAGCTGTGTATGGTTCCCTGACGACCCAGGAATATTTAAAAACGGTGGGACGCAGAGCAGAACCTCGAGAATTTTCACTTGACACACATAGCGGTGGTGCCGCGCAGTGACAGGAGACCTGCAATTTGAAATATTTAGCGCTATTAATGATGTTCTACGTGTTTATTTCAGACTGTATTGATGTATCTTGGTTAAGTCACTGTAATGACCGAAAGTTAAGCATCTGTCACGTGATTACCTGCTTCATCCACGAAAAACACTCGATTTCACTGTAATTCACCTGTGAACACAAACATTCAACATGGCTACTGATCCTCAGGTGCCACATTTCACTAGTATACAGAAAATATTTACCTCTATATAGATACTACTGAAATATCACCTGTTCATCTAAAATCAATATCTTGATTTCTATTATTCCTCATGAACGTGGGTAACATGCGTTCCAGCTCGTGGAAATAGTAAATCATAAGATATGGCAACTAATATGCCCCAAGGCTGTCCAATGAAAGCTATGGAATGCGAGATTATTTCGTGCCTCTGTCTTCAACTCATTGAAATCACCCATATAAATCAGTATCATTCCATCTGAGTAACACAGTATTAATGACTTCATTTTGAGCTTAATACTGATACGAGTTTACATTTTTGTTACCCGTTCATAAATTTGAGATAAATATGAATTATCGTAACACAGGGTACTATAGGAATTCCATTCACTAAGCTCGATCACATTATTTAACCTTATCTTTCGTATATTTTTAATTTCTGTTCAACATGATGATTTATCTTATAACCAATTACTTATGCGGACATAGATGATGGTAAAAATATACAACTGTTTCAAAGAAACCATGTAAAGTAAATGCTATTTTTGGGTATTGCTAAAGACGGGGATTGAGATTATTGACTAATGACATGATTATTGGTAGTGGAAGTACCAAATGTCTTCACGCAACATTGATATTAAGAATTAACTCAATTCTTTCATTGTAGGACTTTAATTACCCGGATATAAACTGGGATTAATGTAATCCAAAAGGTGTCAGTACAGAGGAATATTAACTTTCTGAAACACTAAAATATAATTACCTTTTCTTGCACTTGGCTCAACCTACTTGATGGAGAGGCCGAGTAAGAGTAATCCAAATAGATTTTATTTTGCCGAGTGAAGAGAACTTGAACTCCAGTTCAGAATACTTTCATACCAAAATAAATGAACTAGTGGGCTGATATATAACCACAGTAGTACCTAAACCGGGAGTTATTAGAAAAGGAGACTTTCCATTTGCTACCAAGACAGAAAATTAAGTTATTCTTGTTATAAGACGAAAGACAAGTGCGAGACAAGAGTACAACAGTGTTAGAAACCAGGTTTGTTGAAATTTAAGAAACGATATTAAGAAAAAAGGTCAGAGGAAACTGATAAGATCCAAAAAGTAATATGGTGCTATATTACATCAAATCTAAGGTGGAAGAAGGAATTGGAGATTTACTAAAAGATCAAAATGATCCCAAATCAACTAAGTCGATGACAAAACAGGAAAATATTGTCAGACGCTTTTAGCCCTACATTTGTAAAGGACCTGATGGAAAGAATATGAAAATTGACTAACAATTCAACTGAAAAGAAAGGTGCTACTGAAATGAAAGCCAGTAATCAATTCATGAGGACCGAACAAAGTACATCCAGGAATATTAGTAGTGCCACCTGCCATCTCCAAACTTTTATGCACCTTAATTAATTAATAACCAAGATCTATGACTGTATCAAAAGACAGAAGATCCAGTGGAAAAAGGCACATACTAGAGGTATATGTTATCATCATATCAATAGGTGTATATCATCATAATATACATATATATATATATATTGCAATCTCATCCACTCCTGCCAATTGCCACAATCCATCTTAAGTAAGGCTGTCACTACTACGTCTCTTTTCGTCATAACTTTCATTGAACATGCCACCTCCTTCAAATACAGCACATCTGCCACCCTATCAACAGTATCAAACTTTACTCCGTTTTCACCTCTCCTTTGCCTGTTACCAGTTTCCCATAAGTCCTCAGTGTCCCCCATTTGTTCTACTTTCCTCCTTCCAACACATTTTCTTGATCTTTCTTTAGTTCACTGATACCCTCTCATTTGCATTCTTTTTCAGTTCTTGAATATTTTTCTTGCCCTCCTGTCGTTTTCTCTTATGTTGCTCCCAGTCACATGAGCTTCTTCCATGCTGGTACTATCCATACAATAGTACTTCCCTAAACTCATCCTATGCCATTCTTCATAAAATCTCTCGGTATCTTTATATACAGGCCTTTTCTAAGATAGCTCACTTTCACCACTTCATTCACACATTCCACACAACCTTTCACACCAGTCTCCAACAAGAAATGGTCACACATTCCATGTTGGTAATTCATTACCAAACTTTTTCTAAACACTTGATTCGCATGGTATTCAGTAGTGGATTAAAGGAGCATGCTTCAAGGTCAGAGTCTTTAACAACAGTTTATACGTGATAAAACCTGCGTTTTCCTACAAGCTTTGTTTGCAAAGCTGATTGACCTCAGGTTTCTGGTAACACCTTTCAGTCACTCCCAGAGATATATTGCAGAGCAAAAGTTAAAGAGTATTAATGTTAGGTGAAGGTGGTTGAAGTGGCCATTGTGGTATGTGTGGCCAAATGGCAGCACAAGCAGAGTGAGTAATAAGATAGATATAGCTTGTGCTGTTATTGGTTGTGCACTGAATGGTGGCCACGATCAAGTCTGGCTAGAGATAATCCTCTTTTGAAGAATATAACAAAGTACTCTTCTAAATCTGAAAATCTGAGGCCTATGGCTGCTGTCACACTGCTTTTCAATCTCCTGAAACTCATCACTTTTGACCTCTATGTCTTTATAAAAGAGTAATATGCATGAAGTCTGCCCATGCCATGCCAGTTACAATTAAATATATAGGCATGAAATTTGCTGTATTTTAACATGCAGAAAATGTTAATAATGATAACTACAAAGGCATAGTACCAAATAACAAATTTCAATCTAATTAAAAGTTCCATTTACATAAATTTCTTCCGTTTGTTTTTTTATTAATTTGATGCTACATATTTTCTGACTGAGGATGATACATGATGCAAGTTGAAATGGTTGTGTAGGAGATGACAGGTGTGTGCGAGGGTCTGGTCAGGGCCCATGAGAGGGTTTACCAGGCAGCAGGGAATGCTGTAAAAACAACATATAATACAAATTCTTTTTGCTTTACAAATCTAGGCTAGTACAGCTCTTTTATATTATTGAAACAATTATGCAATGAACAAGGTAATACTAAAGCAAATCTATATGGCCTCTTTTTAGGTAGCTTCGTTTACGATATATTCTTTTTATATGTCAGGGTTGATCTTGTCTGAATTTTACCTTCACAAATCATATTCCTCATCTCCAAGCAAAATGACCTATCTAAATTTTCCATAGTTCACCTTGTTTCACTTTTTCTTGCTAGAATACACCTTTCATGTTAACTATTTCCTTGGTGACAACCAGGATAATTCATGGTACATCTTGTGTCTCGGTGATCTGCTCTTTTGTTCTGGGCCTTGGGAGTATGGCAAAAATTGGATAAAATTCAAATTGTAAAGTGAGAACACACACATGCCTTAATATCCTGGTAAAATTTTTCACTGAATTTACTTTCATTAGTAATTAGACGCATTCATATCTCTTTCTAAAGAGCAAATAACAGATGCCATTTTTTCACTATGTATTTGATCACTATCCCCACAGAGGATTCTGCATTAACTATGCTTTAAATATGGGAGGCAACTAATTTTACAGCATAAATTTCCTTCCATGTAAGTTGAGTAAATAATGTATCACACACTTGTAAGGAAAGAATGGTGGTGATAAAACTTAGAATCAGCTATAGCCTTGCTTAAATAACTGCCACTCAACTCGTTATGTTACTGAGGAAAAGATGAGATAAACTGGTATCAGAGGTTTTCAAAAAGTGACAAGTGAATGACTTGTTTATTAGATAAGGCTTAAGTATCACTTTGAGCTTAAAATTACAACCCAATAAAAATTCACAGTGTATTGATAGATGCATTAAATTATGAGCTCAGTAAATGTCAATATGCTTCAACAAGTATAAAACATTTTAATAAATGCTTCATTATAAGGAATGCAAATACCCTAAACTAATAAATAACTCAATTACTGGTATTCATGAGTGATGATTTAGAAATGATTTACATAAAATGTATATCACTAATTCAGTCAATTTGCATTAAAATGAATCTTCCCAATTCTTCACACGATTTGCCTTGAGAACACACAACTTCTGAATGACGTTTGCAATGCTGTGCTCACCATGTACTTTGTTGTCACGAGTACGGACATTCACTGTGTTGTTGGTTTTCTCTTTCTCTCCAACCACAAAGATGAAGTTATACTGCTCAAGTTGTGCATTTCTAATCTTTTTGTTCATTGTGTCACCAGGATCAGTATCATAGTCAGCCTGGATCCCTGCATCATGAAGATGTTGGCGGACTTGCTTGGCATAATCATCGAAAGGTGGAGCAACTGGTACAATCATGCACTGGCGGGGGGATATCCAAAATGGCCATTTCCCGCCAAAAGATTCTGTGAGGATGGCAATCATCCGCTCAATAGAACCAAGCATAGCACGATGGATTATTACAGGGCGCTTTTTCTCCCCTGTCTCTGACACATACTGTAGGTCAAATCGGATGGGAAGCTGGAAATCAAGCTGAATGGTGGCACACTGATGCTGTCGTCTTAAAGCATCAGTCACAGTTATGTCAATCTTTGGACCATAAAAGGCACCATCACCAGGATCTAGTTTCCAATCCTTGCCAAAGTCATTTAGGGATTTTTTAAGCTGTTCTTCAGCCTGATCCCACATTTCAATCTCCCCTAAATAATTTTCAGGACGGGTAGATAATTTGAGATGAAAATCAAATCCAAAGTTCTCATACACCGAAGAGAGAAATTCTAGGCATCCCTTTATCTCACTCTCAATCATTTCAGGAGTGCAAAAGATGTGTGCATCATCCTGCTGGAACCGTCGTACGCGGGTTAGCCCAGTGAGAGCTCCAGAAAGCTCATTGCGGTGAAGTACACCAAAGTCTGCCATACGAAGAGGTAGCTCTCGCCAAGACCGTGAGGTGTGTCCAAACATTAAGCAATGTCCAGGGCAGTTCATAGGCTTAAGGGCATATTTTTCCTTTTCTACTTCAAATGCAAACATATTTTCCTTATAGTGTTGCCAGTGTCCGGATGTTTCCCACAATTTAGTGTTGTAAACATTTGGAGTCACAACTTCTTGAAAGCCACGCTTGTGATATTCACTTCGGATGAAGTCAATCAAGGTATTGTAAATGTAGGCTCCACGAGGGGTGAAGAAACAGCTACCTGGGCTTAGCTCATGGAAGAAGAAAAGCTTCTGCTGAACACCTGAAATGCATGGATATAATTAAAATCTATGGAGGAGGTGTAGGATAAATACACATAAAGAGCTATCACTCATCTCCCTAATATCAAGATAAAAGTTAACTTATTTTTTTATTCCTTCATACTTGATTGCCATTTCCTGTGTTTGAGGTGTCCCAGAGTAATCAGCATTTCCAACTGTCTGTCTGTCCACAATTTACAGTCTGCTGGAAACCTGCAAAATCTACAGTTCAGTTATATCAAAATCTGGTATGAAGACACACGTAGAGGAGAGCTAAGGGGACAACTGATTTTGAGATAAAAAGGTTAAAGGTCAGTGTCACTACTAAACTTTGAGTTGATCATGGACACGATTTTGTTTCCTAACAGTAATTAAGGCCCCACAAATAACTTTTGGGGTGCCCTTTAATGAAAAGCTTTTCCAATAGTCAATTCATCCATAATTTAGTTTCCATAGAATCAATAAAAAAAAAAGGAACAATTCAATTTCCTTAAAATCTGGTAAGAAGATACTTTTGGAGGGAAACAGAGCACTACTTGTTTCAGGGTCAAAAGGACAAAGGTCAAGGTCACTGCCTTGGATGTCACCCTTGCTGATTACCTTTTAATTGCAGCATATTTTGCTAATGTTATGTACATAGTCTGTTGTTAAATCATAGCTGCTGAGCTCAACTGCATCTGTAAACAGACTCAGCAATATCACAAACACAAATGACAAGAAGGCAAAGCCTTCCCCCTAATCTTAAGCAAGAGTAGGGCACTGAATTTACCCTCTTCTACACCCTAATCAATAAGTAATCTGTGCTGAACGGACTGTTAACAGTGAATATCAGAATGAGACAGACTGAGAGCCTACAGGCCAGGAAGCATGTAATGTGGAACAGTCGCTGAATGGCAGCTGATGTCATGACCTACTAATTTAGACATAATATGCAACTATCAAACTACACCTGAACAGTCATCAGTGTTAGTGGAAAGACCTCTATTCATATTTACCTAGCATCTACTTTACACTGTTTTTGGAGCTCTTCTATTCCTACAGCTTGGGCTTAGTCCAGGCAGCTGTGATGGGTCACTGGTCAATGAAGATTTTTGAGGCCACAGCTTGCAGGCCCAAGAAACCACCATATCCTAGCTGGTATGATATACCTAGTAAATACTTATCTAGGGCTTTCTTAAGTTTCTACCCTATACAGCCCATGGTGTTTTTCATGGCTGCAAGGATTAATGTTCACTACCTCGATAATGCAGAAAGAGGCAATGAATTAAGAAAAAAACGAAATAAATAAAACATTATCATGTTTGGCATTAACGTAGGAGATTGCTCTCTGAGTATCCAAACTAATAACAGTGCTTATATCTACCTAGTTAAGCAAACTATCTGATCATATGTCTGCAAGAAGTTTCACTGGAGTACTTATCCTAATGCTAATGTAAAACCCAAGTGTACGTAGGTCAGGCCAGGTCAAAAATATAAGCAGAAAAGTTGGATAATCTGCTTAATGCAGAGGGACCTAGA
>JAUTYZ010377580.1:0-15563 GCA_032273725.1 Panulirus interruptus | reverse complement strand
GGGGGTCAGGAGACGCTTGGGTTGTGGACGTAATGAGAGGGGTTAGCCAGAAGACACTGGGGTTGTGAGAGATGTGTGAAAGAGGACAGCTAGGAGACACTGGTGTTGTGGGAGATGTTGTTCTGAGAGAGGCTAGTCAGAAGACGCTGGGGTTGTGAGAGATGATATGACAAAAAAATAAGGGGTTTTTCAGGAAATGCTTAGGTTGTGTGAGATCCTGTAATGAGATTGGAGGGGGACAAGAGACACTACGGTCGTGAGAGATATCGTAGAGAGAGTGAAGGGAAGGGGGTCAGAAGACACCAGTGTGGTAAGAGATATCGTAATGAGAGAGGAAGGACAGGCCAGGAAAGGATTCGGGTTCTGAATAGAGTTAAGGTACAAGTCTGTAGGGATGGTGTAATGACTGGTTGCTGGAGGGGGCCAGCGTCGTAATGGCCGGGAAGACTCTTTGTTGAGAGTCAAGTTAAGAGGGGAACTGGGTGGGTCTGAGGGGAAGAGAGAGTGTGTGTGAGGAGTGGAGAGGGGGTTGGGGGTGGGGGTGAGGGGATATAATTCAAGGCAAGAGGTTCCAGTTGAAAGCCAGATAAAGTACAAGTGTCCTGGAGAGGGTAGCATAGGGGTAAAAGCTAGGGAAGAAAGAATTATAAAATGGAACATGAAAGACAAAAAACGTACTTTTAGTATTCTGGAGATGGTAGCGAAGACAAAACTTGAAAACAGTGAAGAAAACTTAAAAGAATACGTTTATTTTTTTTCTTCATCGATCACTGGAAAATGGTATCTGTCAAATAATATAAGACATGGATCAGAGAGATGATACATCTGGAAATGGATTCCCTTTTACAAATACATTTGTTGGATTTTCCTTTTTTTTACCCGTCTTGTTATCATATAAATGGTTCTTTTTATCGACTTGTGTCACCCTCATCATATCTCGCAAAGTATTCGTATCGACTTGTACTCACGTACTGTTATGTGATTACCATTTGTGTGTTACGGGGAGAGAGATGTACACTCGCGTTACCCCGTCTCTTAACCTTGTACTGTATACATGCATCATGTATTTACTCATATGTGTATGTATATACGTATATACACACACATACACACATCACAATTTAAGCCAGGTAACCATTTATCGACCAGCCCCGACGGGTGGATGAACACCTGGATGGGGTGTGGGTCGATTGCAGAGCCCGAGACTCATACCCATGTGGGTCCGACCCCAGGCGGGCTCATACAGACTCATGGTCAGTAACGCTAACCACTATAACACGTAGGTTCGCGTTTGTTCATGTGTTTTTATGTGAAAATATATACACACACAAATAAACACACACACACACACATACACATCCATGAAAAAGAATATACCAACACGTACACACTTTAACTCATTTATTTTTTATACCTAGTTGCTTCTCACGTTTTAGCGGGTTGAAGTCAAGGGCAAATACATGTACTCATACATACTTGCACTCTCTAGCTCTCATGTATAATGTACAGATACCAGAGTCTACCATCCCCAACCAAGCCGCACAAACAACAGCGGTGGTTCACCCCTTAACCCCTTCATATGCCATGGTTCAGTCCTCTGACATCACGTCGTCCCACATATACCATATCGATCCCATTCATTCTTTTCGGTGCACGCCTCTCGTCCTCCTTAGTGTTCAGGGCCTGATACCCCAAATTTCTCTCCCCTCATCAACCTCCCTCCTTCTATCTCCTTTTTGGTCTCGCCCTTCCCTCTTGTTCCTTCCACAGATCTCTTTAGCCAGTCTTTCTTCGCTCATCCTCTCCCAGCCATTTCAGCACACTTTGGTCTGCCTTCTCAATAAGACTCCATTTCTATCGTGAACTGTCATTCCCTGTGCGATCATCCCACTTCACACAACAAATCGTTCTCAGGCATTGCAGTGCCAACACACCAACCCTCTTCCAATCTTTTGCATAAAGGGTCCAATACTCACATCCATACCACATACAGTACAAACGTTGATAAATACGGACACACAAATGTTTTTCTCTTCGCATCGATGTGCACATACATACACATATATGCACACACACCCATTCAAATACATATTCACATTATTAACAGCACAATATATCATTATTCGCAATTGGCCTGGGACCGCTTTTTTGAAAGTGTCTGGGTTTATCTCCAGGACCTCTTTCCCCTCCAAGGCTGCGCTGCCTCCAGTAGCAGGGAAATCATGAATTTCTTTGGAGTGAGAAACTCTTGTACGAGACTGTCCTTCTCCTCGTCAACAGACGATGTTACAGCCTCGCCAAAGGTGTCTTTTCGCTCACGGTGTACCTAACCACAGGCAGGCGGAGTCCCGTTACACCCAACGTAAAAATACATGCAAGCAAACAAAGACGTAGACAGTCATACACACGTATAAAACAAAAATATAATCAAACACTCATACAAGCAAACACACACACACACAGACCCACACACACATAAACACTAACTCACAAACTCTCAATTCCACATAAACACAGAGATGGGGCCCCAGCGGTGTAGAACTCCCTCATCGTACAGTTCAATACAGCGCACACACACACAGAAGGATATACAGACACATACAGTGACTCATACAGTTATATACATACATACACACAAGCCAATCCAACTCAGTCTTCTATAGGCGTTTCATGACATGTTATTGCCCCAGTTCCTTCCCTTCTTTATAATTTGATCCATGACCTTAACGGTTGCCCTTTTATATACAGAGGTTACATCTCTTTGTTATCTGGTAGTACAACACCTTTAATGTTGTTGCTTTGCGACAGTGTTGTATTACAAAATCCTCCGCTACAGTTTATGTTACATGATCCACTGCTGCAGTATTGTATTAAAAGATCCTCTGATGCAGTATACTTTAGCTATCTAGTTATATTCATCCAACAGAGTATATGTAAGGTTGTATCAAATGGGAAAAAAAATATTTCAATACTGATGATAATCATTAGTGTAAAATTTATTCTGCTTTAAAAATTAAGTACAACTATGCATGTAACCACTAAATGAGTGATATATTCTTTAATGTATTCATCAGTACTTAAAACATACTCCTTGTTTAATGCTAACAGAACATTTTTGGTAAATGTATCATAAGTCTACTTTATGACTTGAAAGTTGTCTCTTCTGAGAAATTATGTCCATTATCTATCACGTACCCAAACTAAATGGGAATTTTGTACATTGGCCTCTCCAGAAAACATGACATATGTTATCAAAGTCATTACCTGGCACCTGCCAATCCTGGTGTACTTGCGACAGTCTTCAGAAACTTGGTAGACGTAGATGTTATTGTCTCGAGAACCAACTGCTAGATACTGGCCATTTGGCGAAAATTTTAGAACCTGTTCAACAATGAGGAAGAAAAAAGCTTGATTCAGTTTCCCTGTGATAACAAAGAGTCATTTCTCTCTATCCTATCCATTTCTGTTAACTTATAACATAGAGGACTCAATCTGCAGGTTACCACTGCTGTATGTTAACTCTTACACTTCTGTAAGCTTAAGACCTAACACCTGCCTCCTACACAGCAGATTTTTTGGAAAGCAAATAAAAACAGAAATAACACTGTTCATGAGCAAATGTATAGTACATCTCCCTCCACACTATCACTCACTATTATGCCGCCTAAGGAAGAAAACCACCATATGAATCTTTTACTACACCCTCTATAAACCTAAATTCACTTCATCCTTGACAAATGCATCCTTGTGACACCTTGATAAACAAAAATCAACATCACTCTCGATAAAGTAAACTTCCATTCTTAAGAACTAATCGGGGAAAGGGCGGTCTGTTCGAAGATGAATTCCATTACTTCACGAATTCTTGCACATAAAATCAAAATGCAGTATTAACAAGCATAAAAGAAACTTATCTTATTCCTTTGATGATAACTTATTGTAGGCAATCCTGTCCCCTCCCAAGCTGGAGGTGTTCAGAGAACAGCAAAGACTACTCTGCAACAGAAGTAAATAGCTCCAGGGTCACCTAAATCACCCCCTGGTCAGAAATGGAATGTGCGTGAAGTATAAGCTACTCTCCCCTCACTGATGATGTTCAATCATTTTAAGCTTTTCAGCACTGCTGACATGTTTCCGAGACCTCTTAGCATGAGAAACACTGATAGCTCTTTTATCTGCCATGATTTAATACAAAACAACAGGCCTGTCTATCACAACAAACGCTGCAACTGCAAGAGAACACGGGCACCTACTTTGTTTATGTGTTGACCAAGCATGTGCTTATCAAAGACAAGCGGTCAGTGATCAAGCTAAGTTTTGCTTCCTCTTGAAATTTCTATAAAAACATCTTTGTAGGTGTAAAGGTACAAAAAAAAAAGCACTGCACCATCAAGCTATCATAAATCAGCATAAAACTACACGTATATTTGTAGATAGAACACAGTATGTTAATGAAACAAGGAAAGAGTCATGTTCTTCCGATGCCCGGCATCCCAGACTGAGGTTCGAGAACTACTAGATTATTCTGTTTCATCCTTAACTTAGTCCAACTGGTTTCTAAATTACCAGACTAAATTTGCAATGTGACAAACTTTCACAAAAATCTGAGTTGGATCCCAAACTTAAATCTGGTGGAGTCCCATGGGTCCATTAGAAACCGAATTCTGATACACTGAAGTCTGTTAGAATGGAGGTTTACTGTAAGTGCATTTCCACTACACCCTGAACACCAAGGATCAGGTCAAAGGCCATCTTCCCTAAAACCTCATCTTCACTACACCATCATCACAACTTGCCTCTGACCAAACACTTAAGGATCAGGTCACACACTACTTTGCTTCATTCTTGATACTAGAGATCAGGTTAAAGGCCTTTCACTTAAGCTTATGGGTTAGGCCGCAGGCCATTTTCACTATATCCTTAACACCCTTGTGGCTCAGGCTAACGGTTATCTATAGCCATTTGGGAATCTAAATGTAGCTTAGCATTTGACTTAAAACTCTGCATTTCTGTGTAAGAACTCACTCTCATTACTTATTTGTAATTACCCATTTGTATTGTCCTTGGAAGGAGGTATACAATGATGGGGGCCCCATCTCTTAAACACTCTCTACTGTCATACAACTTCTTAAACTTCACTATGCTGTCAACATTCACCATGTCATTGTTCAGTCTATTCCATTCACCACAACCTTATACTGTAAAAGTACTTCCTTCCACCTTTTTTTCCAAGTTTCCTGCTTAATTTCATGTTATGTCCTCTGGTAGCTTTAAAACTTGAAAATTATAATATTCACCCTTCACTCCTTTCTCTTCCATAGCGGAAAAATCTGAGGCCTCTACCCTTTCCCTCTCCCAATTCCGGTACCATCGTTGTTGTCCTCCTCTGGACCTTCTCTCTTAATTTTCTGTGCCTCTTTACGCGCGGTGACCAAACTTGAGAAGCATATTCTATTTTTGACCTTATGTCGGATGTGAACAGCTTGCTGAGTATTTCCTTATCCTTTTGCTTGAATGTTATTCTAATATTTGCCAGCAATTTGTCTCCTTTACTATTCTCCTAATGTGGGACTCTAGCAACAGGTCAGGGACAATGTCACCTTCCAAGTCCCCCTTACACAGAGATTCCTGCATCATATTTCCTGTTAGATAATATCCATATTGAGGCGTTCTCTCATCACTCTCACATCCTCATTACTTTACATTTACTCGGGTTGCATTTCATCCTTTCATCAAACCAATTTTTTAGTCTGTCTATCTAGGTCCCCTTGTAGGTTAATATAATCCTCTTCACTTTTCACTTCCCTCATGACATTGGCATCGTCCGTAAAAATATTGATTGAGCTAGGAGTCCAATCATTTTAGAAAGTCATGCACACAGACAAAGAAAAGCAATGGTCCCAGGACAGAGCTCTAAGGCACTCCACTAGTCACCTCAACCTATTTTGAGAAGTTTCCCCTGAAATGCATCCTTTTTCCCTTTCCACTAAGATAATGTTCTATCCAAGTAATCACCCCCTTATTTACGCTTGAAGATCCAACTTCTTAATCTACCTCATGTGTGGTACGGTGTTAAATGCTTTCCGGCAGTCCAGATTCAGACAACCCACCCAACCTTCCCTATTGTCTAATACTGAGGCATCTCTCCCGTACAAATCTAAGATACCTGATGCAGTCTCTCTGTCCAGAGTATTCAAAGATATTAAGAAAATTTTTGCTGATATTTTCAAAAACATTCACATTTGGTGAGGGTAGAAAAGTCTACAGCAGAATGGTCAATGCAGAACCCATGCTGCATCTTTGAAATTATGTTGTTCTTGGTGAAAAAGCTGATTTTACAACCTGGGTTTGATGACTGCAAGGATGACAGAGGGCTGGGCTGCTGATTTTTAGTTTGATGAAGCAAAAGGGTCACTTTTTCTTTTAAGTAAGTGGATTGTATATTAGCAAGTTTCCAAATGTGGACAACAGAATTCACAAAATTTTATGAAGGAATAGAGTCTGTAGTTAGGTCCTACCACACCTCCTCAGCATGACATCAAAGGCCTGGTTAGGTTGCTGAACTTTCTAACCACTGAGTCCTGTAGGTGAGCATCTGCTGATTAAGTAACATTTTTGAATCTTCATTCCATCATGCTGTACCTCTTTCCTTGTCACCTTTTTTCACAGTTTTTGGATTCTTTCATCTTTTCATATAACTTCTCCTGGAAGTTATGTTTCACAGTTTCATTTTAGATTTTCAGCATTTATCCTTCATAGTTTTTAATATAATTTTTAGTCATATACCATTCACACTGAAGGCTAACTAGCTTATAGGGTGACTCTGTTCCATGTGTATTTGTGAACATTTTCTTATGTTTAAAGTCTGTATTGACAACATTGACGTGTGCCACAATTTATGTCTTCTTTCACCATTGTCATTTTTTCCAGGGACCAGGGAATGGGGCATTACATGAGAATAGAGTGAGGTGGGGAGATAGTGGATTACTAATCAGTCATGGTGGAACATATTGGAAGTTGCCACAGTTTTGGTGATCATTATATCTGACTGGATGAAAGTACTTGTATACAGTACAGTAGCTGAATACTGTTAATGTATATATTTGAGAGGAACACTCACTGTTAGAAGCTGTTGAAAATATGTGAGGGCATAGATTATTCTGTTGTCGTAGGAACATGTGTAAATTATCCAGTTATGACTCATCCTCATCAACAAAGAGCATCACCCATGTGTCTTCCCATTAGGGGGATAGATATTACCCGTGGGAAACCCTGTCATATTGGTTTTTGTGCGATTCAGTCCAGTGGTTTCAAAAAATCAAATTGATCTAATTTGAATCCATTGGACCTCCTGCCAGAATGCAGAAACCAGTCTCACAAATTGAGACCAATTTTTTAACCCCAGCAAGCGGACTATAAAAACAAAGCATGCACTCAGCTTTGTTTGTTTTCAGTAGCTGTAAATATTCAGAAACCTTTTGAATGCTACAAGAATGTTGGTTTCTGTGATTTCGTTTGTCTTTTATTTTTTTATGAAATTAAAAAGATATTTTAACAAGACATTAAGAATGAGAATACATTTTTATTTACAGTGGTGGTTCAAAGGAAATAATGTGCTATGAAGACATTGAGAAGTTTCGACAAGAGACTGGAGCATCAAGTGTGATGATTGCACGAACTGCCATGTGGAATTGTTCTATCCTAAGACCTGAAGGTCTACTCCCTCTTGATGCTGTGGTTAGTTTTGCCTCCTCCAAAAGTCTGTATGTCAATAATTTTATTTTTCAAAAGACTTGTTGGCTATATTTATTATATAATTTCACTTGATGTTGGATGGTATTTGCAAAATATTCCAGAGTATGTCAGTGTAAATTTCAACTTGAAATACCAAAAGCTAAACCATATATCTGCTAAACAGTTGTGCACACAAATTACAGTATGATACACTATATTATTACCTTTTCCACATTTAGAATTGTCTACATACATTTCATGTATAATCTTCATGCTATCTTATGTTGCATAGTAGCAGCAGTGTTCAAAAAAATTTAAACATGTTTATGCATGGAGATGTAGCTGTCATGAGTGAAGATGTTATTTATTCACAGTGAAAAATAAGAATTTGTAAAAATGTGTTAAGAGTTGGGTACAAAATGATGATGTAAGAGTAGTAAATTAGAAGACAGTAGAGTACAGGGAAAGAGAAACAACTGACAACAGAGAAATGGAAAATAAAATTTTTAAAGGTTCGTGTGGAGTTTGAAAATCTGTGCTATATCTCAAATGGATTACAGTGAAAATGGAGCTTATAAAAAGACCCATTAAAGGGATAAAGGATCCTTTTCCACTTTAGTGCTTATATGGTTGACTGAGCCTTATCTTGGATCAGTTACTCCTTTGCTATTGATGATTAGTTTCCAGTAATTTCTTACATGGTTAAAAACTTTTTTGGGAATTCTGCCCTGACCATTTCCCAGAAGACTAAAATGAAAAGACCTCAGCAAGTCATGCATAAATATTTGTGTAATACATCCTTTTCCCTTATTGCTTGACTCCTACCCTTTAGATTGGCAGCACATGGTAGATGAGAGGCTGTGCTTTTCATTTCACTATGATTATTGCCTTGGTGACAAGTCTCATAGAGTCATTGACTGAGGAGAAAGATCTTGGTGTGATCATCCATCAGTCTTTAAAAGTGATGATGCAAGGTGCAGCTGCTGCAAACAGAGCTAACCAAGTCTTGGGTATGATCAAAAGGGCCTTTGTCTACATAGGGAAAGATGTCATGCTACAGTTGCATAAATCCTTGGCGAGATCTCACCGACTATTTTATACAAGCTTGGAGGCCACACCTACAAAAAGAAGTTGATGTCCATGAGAGGGTGCAGAGGAGGTGGAGTAAAATGATACCAGATTTCAGAACCATGGAGTATTATCAGAGGCTCAAAAGGCTGAATCTGACAACACTGGAGACTAATCGCTTTGAGCCAACCTTGTAGACGTGATTAAAATTTTAAAGGATCATGTAAAAGTTGACCCAGAAATTTTCTTCACTTGGAGAAAAACTACATCAAGAGGACACCCACATAATTGTTCAAACATCATGCATGGATGTATGTTAGGAAATATTGTTTTTTTGTAAACATTTATTGACTACTGGAGTGACCTTTCCCATGCAGTAGTATTGGCTGATTGTATAAATCTTCAAAGGTCACCTTGACAAGTACCTAAGACATAGAGAGGGGGTTTACATGAGCCAGAGAACATCTAGCTCCCTGCCCTGTCGCCCTCAGCTTCAAGTTATCGCCATATCGTAGAAAGTTGAGGACTTAAGTAAATAAAGCAAATTAAGTAAGTAAATCATTAAACTTGTAAATATTCTACAAGGACAATTTCTTTCATTTCCTATTTCATACCAACCTATCCTCTTGGAGGACAACAACCAGTCTAGTAATTTGTTATTGGGCAATGAAAAAAATTACAACTATTTGGCAAGGAGAGAATTTCCTTCATAATAATAAGCTGTAAATAGTGGAGGTACTTGTGCTGCAAAATATTTGATGCATTAAGTATGGTATATTCCATCCCATCCGTTCAACCAGGAGAAATGATAAACATAAATAGAACAACTATGAAGACATTTAAAAGAATGCTTGATGTATGATTGAAGTTAGTCCCACATGAACCCAGAATTGTTATTAATTATGCAATGATCATAGCAGCAAAGATAAAGAGTATTATCGAGAAAGATGTGTAGTAAGCACTACACATTAGTCATGCCTTTAACAAAATCTCATCGAAGGTACTCTCCAATGTTACTTCCACTTCTGACACAAAATCCTCATATTCAGTTTTACTTGTCACATCCTTTTGCACCATTATGAATAAATTTTGTATTGTTTTATGTTCAGTTATTTCTGTTATATCAAATTTCATTAGAAGAGCATTATATAGACCTTTAGTACTCTAAATCTTTTTCAGACTGAGGCATACTTGAAGTACAGCATAGCTTATGATAATCCTTTTACATACACTAAATACACAGTTCAGAACATGCTTCGAGACCTTCAGGATACTCCCAGAGGCAAGGCCTTCTTAGAAACACAGACTCTACAGGAAATAAGGTATGCTTAAATGTAGGTCTTTGTTTTATGATTAATTTTTACTCATTAAATGGGGAAATCAGAGATCTGTTTGAAGTAAGTTGAAAAGTTTTAAGTTTTAACTGTGTGAACTACAGAGATAATATAATCCTTTAGCTGTATATTCTTCCTCTTTTACGTTTCCCTCTTGGAGCCATTCAATGATACATCTCATTCCAAAGATAAGTGACTGGTCTAACCATTCCACCTACTGGGCTGTTGCTGTTACTTCTATTGTCTTCATATTTTTTAATCTCTCCACAACTCCCATATCCTTAAGCATCTTGAGTCATCATAGTGCTCTCTTTGATCATCATTGTTGCTTTTGCAAGGCAAGATCCAGCAGTGACGTAATTTTTGAATTGATATTATCTGGTCATCATCTCAGATATTTTAAGGAACCTGATATAGTAGCCCTTGATATCTCAAAGCGTTTGACATTTTGCATCAGGGTCTGATCTCCAAGCTCTTGTTTCAGCTTTCCTCCCTCACTCTATTCTCTGGCTGGTCTGTCATTGGTTGTTGATTGATCAACCTCCCCCTTTCCTTATTAACCGTAGCATACCTCATGATTCTGTTGTATCCCCCAACCTCTTCCTTATTTTCATTAGTGATATCCTTTAAAAGTTGATAAATAGATACTTTTATGCTGAATATTCAGCGCTGCTTTCCTCTACTTACAATTCTGTTCCACCTTCTGTTGCTCATTCTACATATTATCACAACTACCTCAGTAAACTCAGATATGGACATGGTTTCCCAGGGGGGTAGGTATAACCTAGTTCACTTTAACACCTCTGAAATTTAGTTTCCTGCTACTCTTTGTCAAACTCCTCACAACTTTCCCATCTTCCTTGATGGCTCTGTAATTCCACCACTCCACACAGTAAGCAGATTTAGTATCACCGTAACACTTTTCATGTCTTGGAAACCCCACATTACTCAGATACTTGAGACTGCTTGTAAGTAGCTTGAAGTCCTTTTCAGATGTCGAAGACTTATCCCATCTGAAAAGTTATTCCCGTCATACTTGGACAGTGTACTGCTCCCACATCTAGGGAGGTGTTAGCAGTACAGTACATACTTGCAAGAATCAAGTGTAAAGCAATTTTAGCCTATCAACATTACAAGGCTTATCTGTAAACTTGGTTCATTTGCCGTACATGACAGTGTATGTTGTCTTTCACTCCATTATAGATGTTAATTGGGATTTTGCTTTCTATATTTCCCTGCCCTTAGTTAGACCACATGATACTCACCAAGCCACTGCATCATATATTTGTCAGTATGTTTGTTCATCTCTCCATCCAACCATCTTGTCAGCGTGGCCACTTAGATTTCTATGTTTGTTTGGAGAGACTATGAGGTCCCTTAGGGTATTGATGCTCATGAAATGAGTATTTATGTTTAGAATCACTGACTGGAGGCCATTTGGAAATACATACATGCAGAGAACAAATATTGCAAAGCAGCACTTGTGCTTAAGAAAACACATTTTGAGAGAGCTTGTAGGCATACAGTTGCTATAATTTTAGAGTGTATAGCATACTGTATCCTAAAAAGTGGTTTATGTTATCTAATTCTTTTATTCCTTTTACTTTCAGTACTATTTGGGGTTTGGATGAGTACTTCAGGATACAATTAGAAAAGCAGAGTGAAGCTCGTGGATGTCTGACATTTGAGGACAAGAATGGGAAAACAGCAATGCCACCAAGTGCTGACCATGTAAAGACCCTGAAGCGAGAAGAAAATGGCCAAAAAATTGTTGAGATGCCCATACAATTTATACGTGGAAATTTCAATAATGCAGATCTTCCCAAAATGCTTTTAAATGTAAGTATTATTTGCTCTTCCATTTCCTTTTCTGTGACAGTGTAGTAGATTTTCCGCAGTAGTTTGACTAAAAGATATACAAACTGTATTGTACAGCATGGATATACTTTACAAAATGAATGCTGTTGAAGGATTAAAAAGGTTGGTAAATGTTGATAGGATTTACTCAAATTCTGCTAATCCAGATGGTGTACATTGTCACCAGCATTTATATTACAAGTGTGTTGTGAGACTGCTAAAAAGTGCCCCTCACAAGATCCCACAACTATACTTTTTGTTTGATCCCACCATTTTATCATCTTTGAACTGAAGATATGTATGCATCTTATGTTTATGATAAGCATTTATTCGCTTCTTTATAGCAGTAATGCAATGTAATAGTGCAATATGCTTTGCAGGGAGAAGAAAATTTAACATTTGTTCTTCAATATATAGGCTTTAAATTTCCTTGAATATCACCCAACAATTATTTTAAGTTCTCGCAATTCACCTTTTAAATAGTCACTAGAACTAATGATGTGTGTTACGTTTGTAGAGGGCATCGTCACACCAGTTCTTTTTTATCTAACACACACCTATAATCCATTTCAGGTCCCATTGCCCAAAAGCCTTCTTAAATCAATCCCTCCAATTTGCTACCTCTTCTTCCACACGGATCCTCTGTCAGTCTCTTTTCACTCATCCTTTTCATATGCCCTGAACATTTCAGCACACCCTGGTCAGCTCTTTCAGTTAGACTGTGCTTACTACCTTACTTCTCTGATCATTATTTTCGCACGATCAACCCACCTCGTGCCATATGCTGTCCCCAGGCATTTCATTTCCAACGCATCCACCCTCCCCTTCCTTTCCTTTGTATTCAAGGCCCAAGACTCGCATCCATTCAACATGTTTAGGACTTTTGTACATGCAGATATACCCATCTTTACCCTTTCAGACTGAAATCTCCTATACATTTCTTAAAATGCCAAGAACTTTAGCATCCCTCTTCCACTGACTCGCTTCAGGTTCCATCTGCAGCAGTTTCCACTCCCAGGTACCTATAGCACTCTATTTCCTCCAGGCCCTCCCCATTTACACTCATACTCACACCATCCTGTCTCATGCTCCAGCTGCTTCTCATTACTGTACATTAGTTCATATTAATGCTCATTCTTGCAAGAATTAATATGAACTGGAATATGGTAAGAATTAAGGGGAATAAGTCTCCATAACATAGTTAGCAGGGTATGCAGTGGGATAGTGACTGATCATGTTAAAAGGATTAGTGAACTCCCTTCGTGAAAAATTATGTAGGTTTAGGTAGGAAAGTGGGTATGTAGATCAGAGTTTACTTTTAGACATGTAGTAGAGAACGTTACAGGAAAATTGTGTACTGTACTGTATGCACTTTAGGAAGTTTTGACTCTTTGGTGTGCATAGAAGACTTCAGAATGCATTTTCTCTGAAGCTTATTGAGAACTCTTTCCCCACCTCTCATTTGTCCATTTTATCCTTAACGTATGTCCAATGTGTTAAAGTAAAATGTGAACTTCGACACTTACTAAAGCACCTCTCGCTTTGAACCTTGCATTAAGTTAATTTCTCCAATAAGACCAAAGTCTCCATCAAACCACTTGTATATACAAGTTGCCTTCATTGCATCTGATCTAATAATCCTAATAATCATAAGTTTCATGCTAATTATACTTAACTCAGATTCAGAAACCTTAATATAGATCTGTTTGCAAACTATAGCAAACTCATTAATTGTTTTATCAATAATATTTAACACAGATTACAAAAAAAGAAAAAAATGTCATATCTTATTTTCAGACATATGTATTCCGCAACCAAGTGTCAGGTCCTCACTATAGTCATGTTGTTCTGGACAAGTTCTTCTCAGCTTCAGTAGTTGTGGATGGCATAAAATATGCTTCAACACTCAGGTTAGTACATATGATTAAAGTTGTTGTGGTCCATATGAAAACATTTTCATCAATGATTTCTCAGCAGTTTACTTTTATAATTAATCATGTATGAATAACAGCTTCAACTATTTTTTCCAGTTATATAGACTATTATCATGAGTTCTGATAATTTCATTTCACATGCAGTAAAGCTTTATATTTTCAACCACTTCTCTTGGATCTTAGTTAAATAAACCTTAAATAATTCCCTCTGTCATGGAACTTTTGTAAGATTCTTATTTCTGACACAAAATAAGAACTACAGATATTGTATGCCACAAAGAAAAGTATGCTGTATTCAGATTGTGTAATAGGAGCTTCATATATATATATATATATATATATGACACCTGTTTCCTTTGGGAACTCCCTCAAGGGGTTGGCCATGGCAAAAGAGTCTCCATAACTGTTGAACTCTAGTGCCGCTTCTTAACCTTTAGTGCTTCACCCTTTTCAGGCCACTGGCAGAGGGCAACTTTAACGCAGTGTTGTCAGAGGCTCCTCCCTAATGTTCCTACAACTACTTCTACCTAATACTCCTGCCTAATGATCCAACCTATTACCTCTACCTAATGCTCCCAGCTAATGCTCCTATCTACTACTTCTACCAAATGTTTCTACCTAATGCTCCTGGCAAATTTTTCTATTTAATGCTCCTAACACTTTGCCAAAAGGCAGGGCTAGCACACATCACTCACCACAGGAAAATCTAGAGTTACAAAAAATGAGTTGTGTGAGTTAAGTGTTGACAGGTGTTATGTGTGACATGGAGAGACAGTATGTTTGTGGACAGTATGCCAGCAGTCCACATGTGGATGAGGCAGAAAGAAAAAGACAGCTACCTGGGTCAAAGAAGTGCAACTTGACAACTACTTAAGTGCTGGCTCACAACGCAGCCGTCACTAACCCTCCCAATACCCGGGCGGGTAGTACTGGTAATAAACCTCCCTAGTCGGTGGCTGTCTACCAACTACTACCTACATTTTAATACAATAATATTTGCAGATAAGGTCATAACTACTTGTTGAAGATTCTGCATGTTTTGAATGTTGAATATCTCATAGTACAGTACAATACAATTAATTATAGTTTCTCAGAAGAGCAGAATCAAAGTTAAGGACTATGAATTATTCAGGTTTGTATGATTATTTAAGGTTTGTAAACAAGTAACATAATAGATGAACTTATCTTGCAGGGAAAAAAGCAAACGATACTCAGAGCAGGGTGCAGCAGCTGTTTGTCTGCATGCCTTGGGAGTTGTTGATAAAACTTATGGCTTTGTACCTGCTGATGGTGCAAGAAAATACCTGCACATGATGAGTAAGATTAATAATGAAAGTGAACAGTCTTCCAAGAGAGAAAGTTTAGAAAATGAAGATCCTGAACCAAATTGTGAGAAGGTAATACACAGCAAGAAGAGAAACTTAGAATCCAGCATCTTTCAGCGAACACATGAAGTAAAGCATAAAGAAGTTGAAAAGAGTATTGATTCTTCAAAAACAGTAGGAAATGGTATTGACAGTGGATTATCTTGATGAAAGTTTGAATTGATTTATAAGTATTAAGTAAAGAAATATTATATGCTTGACATTATTCAGGGACTATCTTATATATATAAAAGGAAGTTTGTTGAATGAGG
>JAUTYZ010376477.1:385-15563 GCA_032273725.1 Panulirus interruptus | reverse complement strand
CCAGTAACAGAAGTGGAGTCTGATTTGCCAGATCTTCAAAGACGTTCCTAAGTCGGAGGCTACCAACATTATATATATATATATATTATTCCCTGTTTGTCGTAAAGGTGACTAAAGGGGGCAGGATAGGAGCTGAACCCCCCTCCCCTTTCTATATTTCAATTTCTTGAATATGCAACAATACGGAACAGAAGAAGGTGCCAGGTGGGGAGTGCTCATCCTCCTCGAAGGCTCAGGCTTGGGTCTACATGTGTATGGATATAACCAAGATTAGAAAAAAGGATTATGCACTAGTACGTAGTAATTGGTGGTATGTTTCAGGAAAGAATCCTGGATGTTTTTGCTCAGAGTGAAACAAAGCTCAAGGGTAAAGGTGAGGAATGGTTTGGAAATGTCTTAGGAGTAAAGTTAGGAGTTGATGAAAGGGCAAGAGCTAAGGAAGGGGTAGTACTACTGCTGAGACAGGAGTTGTGGGAGTGTGTGACAGAGTGTAAACAAGTGAGCTCCAGACTGATGTGGGTAAGAATGAAAATGGATTGCAAGAGATGGGTGATTATTAGTGCTTAAACACCTGGCCCTGAGAAGAAAGATCATGAGAGTAAGTGTTTTGGGAGCAGCTGAGTGAGTCTGTCAGTAGTTTTGATGCAAGGGACCGGATATTGGTGATGGATGATTTAAATGAGAAGGCGAGTAATGTGGCAGTTGAGGGTATAATTAGGGGGCATAGAGCATTCAGTATGATAAGTGGAAATGGTGAATAGCTTGTGGAGTTGTGTGCGGAAAAAGGACTGGTGATTAGGAATACCTGGTTTAAAAAGAGTGACATACACAAGTATACGTTTGTGAGTAGGAAAGATAGTTAGCGAACATTTCTGGATTACATACTAATTTATAGGGGTGCAAAAGAGAGACTTTTGGATGTGAATGTGCTGAGAGTCCCAATCTGGGAGAATAATATAGGATACAAACTGTATGTTGGTAAATATTAGAATAACTTTCACGTAGATGGATAAGGATATATTCACCAAGCTGTTCATATCCTGCATATGACCAAAACTAGAATATGCTTCTCAGGTTTGGTCACCATACTTAAAGAGGCACAAAGAGTTAAGAGGTAGGTGCAGAGGAGGGCTACAAAGATGGTACCGGAATTCAGAGAGATGACCTACAGGGAAAGGATATGGGCCTTACATTTGCCCAGCATGAAAAGAAGAGTGAGAGGTGAACTGATCACTACCTTTAAGATTTAAAACTCGAGCGATGACGTAGGCACTGAACAGTTCTTCGAAAGAGTTGGGACAGAACAACCAGCAGGAACGACACGCATTTAAGGAAGATAATTGTTAAGGAAGATGTAAAAAAAGGACTTTTATAATATGATAGTGGTGGATGACTGGAGTAAACTGAACGAGGATGGGGTAAATGCAAATAGCATACAGAAATTCAAAAGGTTGTACGATAGTAGAAAATGTTCAAAAGATGGGGTCCCACGAGTGTAAAGCTCCCTCCCCTTATGATACAAAGAGGTAATTAAAAAAGGTAATTAAACACGCTAAGAGATGGGGAAGCGTGAGTGTGAAACTCTCTTTCTGTAACACACAATTAGTAAACATAAAGCACCCTGATTATCAGAGATATATTGCCCCAGAACCCCTTTAAGGCCACGCTACAATCAGTGGCAGTGAATGGATGGATTCCTTTGGAGTGAGAAGTTTTTGGACGAATCTGTATTCTTTATCGTCTTCTTACGATGACACCACTTATCACACGTTTATTGGTGATGTACAAGTTATATCGAAGAATCAGTAGGTGATATATTAGTTATTTGTTAATTATTTTACGTATTCGAGTTCTGTATGGTGTAATAAAAGTACGATACGAGTACTAGTAACGTGTTATAGTAGTATTTTAGGTACAATGAAGCTTGTTGTTAGCTTAAAGTGAACTGACTGTGGATTTTAGAAGTGTAGTTTAGGAGTTACGGTACTTCATTTAATATTCTAGGCATAGCAAAATACACTGTGTGTAATGGCATTGCCTGTGAGTATGGACGCACTTTATCAAGTGTGCTGGCGGGATGCTGTGCGTGTAGCGGCGAGCATCGTGTGTGTAGCAGGAGGTGGGAGGAAAGTGTGTGTGTGGATCGTGACATCATCACTATGTACGGGAGACACGCTACAAACACGACCATGCGGGGCCTCTTACAGCCTGCCTGCCTCCCCCCACTCCAGCAAGGCATCGCCCAGCACTCCCCATAATATTTGATCATGAACCCTTTGTACAGATGCCGCATGCTTCATTTTTTTCTCGGACTTTTTTCAGCCTCGTGTCTCATTCTAATGATGCTCAGAGAAAGGTCGCCGAGTCGAAGCACATCAGAAACAGACATAAAATGCTATTAATTAATGACCTGCCGGCATGGCATCCTGATATAAAGTCTATGTCTACATTTTCCTCGACATCTGTGTCTGTATACCGACAAAGCTAACGCGCAGTTCCGCTCCTGGAGGAACAGTTATCTTTATAGCGTTCTCAGGATTAAACGGACAGCAATGTGTGTAGCCGCCATATGGAGCAAACTTGAACAAGACGGCTGGCGACCGCCCTCTGCTCGTAGGGAGCCAAAATGTTGTTAAGTATGGAAGATGGTCAATATTTGGCACCTGCAAACAATGCTAAACAGCCTTTTTTTTCTTACCTTTTTGTACCGAACTAAAATCCATCTTGGGAAGGAAGAGGGAATTAAGAGGTAGCTATTAGTACCTGTCATTACCAGTGTTAGACGTTGAATCATCAGTAAAGAAGAACTTTACATATAAAGTTGTCGATAAAGGAAATGCTTCCAAAAGAAATAAATTCGTTCGTAAAATGCGTTCTGTACTACTTAACTGTGGATGCTATTGCTATACATTCAAAGGACACAAATGTAATGAGGAGTGTGATATTCTAAGAATCAATATCTGAACTGCGAACGATGATGGTTGTGAGTGTCATGGTTCTTGTTTTGATGGTCGTGTTAATGGTGTGATCATTTCCAAAATCGAAACCCTTTTCGTAAGAAATTCAATTGCAATCCCATCAACTCCAGTACCTCACTTCGCTTTGAGCAAGATTTTCACCAACTCTTCTATTTTCGTCAAACCTCTCGTCATGACTCTCTAATCTAGCATGCCCCCACTTCCAAAACACCCCACATCCGCAACCCTATCAATGAAATGATTCAATAGTCCTTCAGAATACTCATTCCATCTTCTTTTTACTTTATCTCTGCCTGTTATCATTTCCTCATCTTCCCCTTTCACTGATGCTCCCGTTTGTTCTCCTGTTGTTGTTTTTTTCACACTAGTAACCTCCATACATAACATTTTCTGATTTTCTCTGATGTTTGCCGTTATTTCACATCCCAACTCTCTTCTGCCATCTTTTTCATCCCCTGCACTTTCTTGACCTCCTGCCGCTTTCTCCTGTACATCTCCCAAGCGCCTGCAGTCCTTCCTTGCAAGCAACACTTATACTCTTTATTCTAATTTTCATTAGCAACTATACTTTCTCATCCCTCTACTCATCTCAAGTTTTCCCATGGTCACCTCCCACCTTTTGCATTCCACACACCATACATCATTACGATGTTCATGACGGGTTTATGAGAACATCGTGCTATCGATTTCATATCAAGCACTGACTTGGCGCGGCACTCCTACGCCTTCTACCCCGGTAAAATAACGTACCCCAAACTACCTGCAAACCTTGCCATAGGGCACTCATACGGTAGTATTAGTTTAGTCACATCCCTGTGCCTGCCGGTGGGTAGTGAGATCAGGACGGCGGTAACATAAATCAATACAGAAAAGAAAAATAATATATTATATATTCCTGAAACCTCTTTACGAAGATAACCATCAATTTGAAACAGTTTAATCAATTTCTCATAATCATTCCACCTGTGAAGGTCTATTTGAACACCTCCAGTGAGTGATCTTCCAATTATCCGCTACAGGGACGCTTTAAGTTGACCCTGACTAAACGCGTACGGTGGATTTCACCGTGAATCTGACGTCAGAATAAAATGAAAATCTCGTTTCACTCTTGAGATGTCACCTGTGACACGCCCCTGGGAACCTGGCCGGTAATTAAAGGTTTCACCAGGTGTTGTCGGAAGCCAGTTTTCTTTTCATTTATCTTTTGTATGAGAGAATCGATCGCCATTAATCATCAAGTCACAGATCAATGGGCTCATGAGTAGCAAGATAAGAAGAAACTTTTCTTCGGAAAATACCTTCATATCTTTTTGTCATCAGAAGGCATGCAGTCCAGTATACTAACTTCCCTGCACCCACCCTCAAGTGCTGTCCTGTTCGCCCTCAACTGCTGTTTTTATAGCCACGAGCCGTGGAGTATTTACTTTTGCAATAGCCTTTGAAAAGATAAGGAGGAGGAGAGAATATAGAGAGAAATCTTGATTTTCTGGCCATCTATCAAGGACCAAAATGCATCCAAGCAGAGAATATTTTTGGTGCGAATGGCGAACGTTAAAGACCAGTCAGCATCATGGATCCTGTGGCTGAACTTTCTCCTACCACTTAAGGCACTTGTTGTGGTCCCACTTTGGAAGATGATATTTCACGCCAGATGACATGTTATCAAACAGTTAGAAAGTGTCTCTTTAATGCAGTCGAGTCAAATCTACTCCAAAGTTAGTGATAAGCCCTCCCTGGTATAATCAATTTTGATTAAATTACATGCGACTCGAGGTGGTGACAAAAGGTAATGACAGGGTTAGGTACGTATTTCTCCAGCGTATGGAGCCTTGCCTGAAGGGCTGGGAGTGAGCAACTCGACCAACACAACGTGACCCGAGGCAGCGAGAGACGCTGGTTCCTGCAGTGCTAAAAGGGATGATGCAACCTGCGTAAGGGATGCTGTTTCGAGATTGCTGAATAGATGAAGCATTATTCATAGTTCCAGAATGCTGAATCTCATTATAGAAAGCATAAGGAATACAGATGTTATGCATATCAGTGGAAGGTTAAATGAGCTGATTCGTGGAAATTTTACGTGTAGTCTAAACTACAAGACTTTTGTTACCTTTTATACAATAATTGTGGCCAAGATATGATCACTGAAGGTAATTTTATTTTAGCGAGTATAATGCCACCTGAACAGCCTGACTAAGAATGGTAAAGGTCACCTATTTCAGTATTCATACTGAGGCCAGCGATTAGCAAAAGTTTATCCTTGCAGTGACATGTCTAGAAAGCCCGAGCATATAAGGCTCTTCTGTGAAACTGACAAAAAAGGTGACCGTTTTCACAAAGAAGCCATATGTGTGTGGCATCCGTCCATCTTCAGATGTTTATCATGCGACCTTCATGGACATTCTAGGAAAAACGAAATCGTCTCAATCAAATTGAACTTTTCTGCAAAGGAGCAAAACTCACCACTATAGTGTTCGATTAGAGATAATCTTGTCCAGAATCTTGAAAGAAAAAAATAAAGAGTTCTGGGATGTAGATATCAATGTCTCCTGTGTCACAATAGAGGATACCAGTGGACTCCTTAGGACCGGTACCTGCTTCTTCCAAACAGGAATCTGCGTTCATTATCCTTAAGACTAGGGGAAGCAAATTGATTGTCACTTATGCTGTATTCCTTTATAAGTTTTCACACAAATGAAATATAATAATCATAGGTTCTTTTTCAGTTTAAAAATTGACAATCTTAAATTCAAACCGTACGTGGCCAAGTCATTTTCAAATTGGCAACTTACAGTGAGCTCCAACGTAATGCAATAGCTAACAGGGTTAGGATGGTCTTCATTCTTAGGGATGGGCTGCACCAAGGAATGCTTCCCCCCAAAAAGTAAAAGTCTGGGAATTTAGATGAAGACGAAATAGGCAAGCAAGGATGGGAGCTAGCTGAGAGGCGCACCCCCTTGGGGCACAATGCAGTATGCCGTCTGGGACATACACCTTAACCACTTGAGGCTGGGATGCTTTTGGTTAAAGACCAGAAAGATTTATCAATTGAAAAAGTAGTCAAATGAGTAAACTTTCCTTTCTGTGGATGCGCGCTTAGTAAAAGTATTACTAAAAACAATAATAGAAAAAGATAAAGAATGAGTATAATTCCATTGCTAATATTACTACTACTACAACAAAAATTACTACTTTTAGTACTAATACTATACAGAATAAAGAAAAATATAAAACTAATAATAATAATAATAATAATCATAATAATGATAATAATAATAATGATGATAACAATAATGATAAAAATAATAATGATAATAATATCTTGAAAGAAGTAAGACACATAAAGAAGAGACCAGCTGTCACACCACTTTCGTTTGGGAGTGCGAATGAGATCGTTTGTTTGACACTGCAATAATGAATCAGTGCTATTGGCACAATATGACAGTAAGGAATCTTAACAGTTCTAGACTGCTAATCTAGATTTTTAGGCAAATGGATAATAGCTTAAGTCAGTAATAGTCTCAAGACTGTACCCACAGTGAAAACAACACCGTCGCTTGAAAACCAGCACACAAGCCAGTGAAACACCCGTCGCAATCAGACGATCAGGATCTCTCAGCTACCTCATCGCTGCAGCAGAATATACTGAGCAAGGGAAGTAAGTCGACGAATGGAGGCGCAGTGGAAGACACAGACAGCCCCTCCGACTGGGGATCTAAATCAGAGTCGAGGAACTTAATGAAGAGTTCGGGAACACAATCACAGACAAAGGCCATCATCACACTGAGAGATAATGATAATGTATATCATCTCGAGGGAGCGAGATTCGAAAGAGCTAATACTGGACTATCGTACTGCTTTAAGAGTATTATGAGGAGACTCGCCCGCGGAAGCACGCTGATGCAGTATGGATCAATAAAAAGGATTTGGGGAATATTACCTGTTACGGGTGTGTCTCAGCACAGCGGCAGGATTCGCTTCGCTCGTTCATGGCTAAATATCTGAGAAGTCCATGTTTTTTCTTGTTATGAAGTGTGAGTGTGCTGATAGGTGTCTTCCTGTCATGTGTCTACGGTGGACGTGTCATGGCTCTTACCTGAACTAGCGCATCTTCCAGTTCTTGTTGGTTACAACTGGGATGTCGAGATCCTGTTCCTTGATTATTTGCAGACAACTTTTGACCTCATGGTGCTAATATCATTCACTCAGAATATGCAAGAAAGATAAAGATGAAAACAGTTACACTTATTCTTCATCAATAACTCGTCTCAGGGGCCGATACTGCCACGTTGCAGCCATTGCCACCTTGCAATAATGCCTCCTTCATGTCGAAAATTTTACCATCCTGAATCATCTCTCATCATCCTCCACTAACTTACGCCATCCTATACTAACCTTCTCCATCCTGCAATGGCCACCAAGGTCCGGCACTAACTTTCACCATCCTGCACTGCACGTCACCATCCTGCACTGCACGTCACCATCCTGCACTGCACGTCACCATCCTGCACTACACGTCACCATCCTGCACTACACGTCACCATCCTGCACTGCACGTCACCATCCTGCACTACACGTCACCATCCTGCACTAACTTTCTGCCACCCTGTACTAACCTTCACTCTCCTACACTAACCCTCACCATTCTGCAGCTGTCGTCACCATGCTGTACCAGTCTTCTCCATTCGACCTTAGCCTTTACCATCTAGTCCTAACATTCACTATCTTGCTCTAAATTTCACCATCCTGCACTAGCCTTAACTACCCTGCACTAACCTCCACCAGTCTGCACTAGCCTTCATCATCCTGTACCAACCTTCAACATCCTGTACTAGCGCTCTCACTATCCTATCCCAGCCTTCACAGTCCTCCTGTACCCCGCCACATGAGTCGCGCGAGCCACCACTACCCACTAGCCCGGTAACTTGATCCGTCCGTCCCTCAGTGTACCCAGAGAACCGAGGCGGACGGCCACGCAGAGACAGACAATCGCGACCCGAGGCCATGAAACAAGAAGATTTATAACGCGACGTGACAGCTCCTTACCCTTTTCCATCACCAATAGCTTTCCAAAATCGCTGTAATGTTTTGCTTGAGTAACTCCCCCGGAGGACTGAAGACTCAGTGATTCTCGATCTACTCATCATAAATTCTTACTTTCTGGTTCCCATCGTCAATTTATGCTCACAACCAACGTCTACCAATAGCTTATATCAATGACCATCCATGACAGCCTCAGTCGAATGTTTCCTAAGAGACTCTTTGTATAGGCTACATGTTACTTCCACCAGCGACTCTCTATGATGGCGCCGACCGAGCTCACCTTCTCGTAACTCATCGTGATCATTGCACACTGAGACGATGTGGCGGTGACTTCTCGTGATCACCAGCAGACCGAGCACCTGAAAGGGCAGTAAAGTTCAGCGTAGATCGCTCGTCCTCGCGTCATTTCCTCTGTCTGTCGGAACAAAGCTGCTGGTGTGGACAGCAGCCACTTATCTATTGACTCTGTTGCCGTTGATGCTGTTGGTATTGTCGTTACGGCTGATACTGTTGACGATACACCTGCTATTGCTGAGGTGTTGCTCCTGACGGTGATTGTGATGGTGATGCTGTCTCATCTGATTCTTCATTAGTTGTTGATCATGACAACGCTGCTGCTGATTTGATTGTAGATGCTCCTTTAAGTTCATTATTCAATGAATCCACTTTTTTGTTTTCTTTCTTTTCTTTCTTTTTTTTTTGGGGGGGGGACACTGAGCGGGTGGGGACCAAAACTTGAAACTCAGATATTTGGTGATATTCGAAGCATACCCGAAACCTGAAGAACGAAAAAGAGACTATAGATGATGACGATCTGATGCTATCTGGATCATACCTGTGGGCTAGTTAATGAGCGCTTGATAACAGCTGTGTGCTGAAGGAGCATAATTAAACAGTGAGCAATAGCTCAATTGGCCCTGTGCTGTTTTACTAATTATTCCGCAAGACAGTGGGTTTAGAAGATGAAAACGAGAATTAAAGTAATTTCTATTGCCATCACATATGTTGCTGATCCTGCAGACCGTCGACGCACCGGGTTATTCCTTACTCCACACACTGAGAACAAAAACGACCCAGGTAGTAAGGACGGGTGAAGAGACGAGCTTAATTTCTACCCTCATATACCTGTCGGTATTAAGGCTAACGAAATGATCAAGCTAGTAACAATAATCTTACTGTATTCTATTCCCCAGTTCCTGGGAACAAGGGAGCAAGAATGTTGCCCACGCATCTCCTGCTTGTCTTATGAGGCGACTTACTAAGGGCTGGAAACCCTTCCTCACTTGTATTATCACTTATGAACTTTAATTGGAACAAAAGAATGGTTTTGGAAGATGAACTATAGTAGGAGGATAAGAGACCAAATGGAGACGTCAATGAGGAAGGCTAATGAGGAAGTGGCAAGTGGCAAAGATGTGAAAAAGAGATGGATTAAGCATTCGGAAGACAGATGTGGTGTGTATGGGATGAGCGAGCATGCGGAGTAAGGGAGTCGTTGTGAACAGTAAGGTGGAAGCTTTGCACAAGATGAAGTGGTGTAAAGCGTCGAGAGTGGCTGTGCCTGAGGTGAGTTTCTTATGAAAAAGGATGACGGAGTTGCTGCCTGGTTAGTCAGGCTGTTCAGCGTTTGTGTGGTCTTAGGCGAAGCGCATGTACAGCGCCCTTGCATAACGTTAAGGGGAACAAAAATGAATGTTCAAATTACAAAGGTTTAAGTTTATTGAGTATACATGGTAAGGTGAAAGAGAGTGATTGAGGGGATGGCGTCATGCACAGAGAAGCTGAATGTAGAGAAGTAATGTGGCCAAGGATGGCCAGAGGGTACGTGGTCTAAAACTTTGCTTTGAAGAAGGTATGTGAAAAATGCTTGGGGAAAGACGGTGACTTGTTTTTAGCATTATCAATCTGGAAAAAGCTCTTGATGGAGCTGACAGTGGGGTCTTGTGGGAGGTGCTATGAATTATGGAGCAATAAAAAGTTACTAAATGCAGCGAACTTTTTCGGGAGAGTCGAGTATGTGAGTGAGGAAGGCAGATGATTGGTTCTCAATAAGGACATATCTATGTCAAGGATGAATGATGTCACCGTGGCTGTTTAATCAGCTCATGGAAAGGGTAATGAAAAAGGTAAATACGAGGGCCTTAGAGCGAAGGACGGGTCTATAGTATACTGGGGGTGGGTGAGCAGGAGAGGTGAATGAGCTGTTGTTTGCAACAGAATTCACGGAGAAACTCAAGATGCCGGTGACAGAGTTTATGAGAAGGTGTACAAGAGGAAAGTGGAAAGCATATGTGAACAATAATAAGGTAATTAGGTGAAGCTGAGTATTGAGACAGGATGGTTGAGTGTAAGTTTAAATAGGGAGGACTTGAAGGAAGTGGAGTGCCTTAATTTATCTAGGAATGAAAGTGGCTGAGGTGAGTCATAGGTCTGAAGAAGGATATAACGTCCAGGTGCATTAAGAAAAGTGTGTAAAAGAAAAAAGAGGTCTATGCCTGTGAAGGCAAAACAGGTTATCTTGGAAGGTTTTGTACTTCTGACAGCGATGCTTGGTCTTACGTCTTATGCCTTGAACGGAACACTAAGAAAGAGGGTGGATGTATTAGAAATGGAATGCCTGCAGACAACGATTGGCATGAGTTCGGTTGATTGTATAATAACACGTGTCAGGGAAAGGTGTGGTAGAGAGTGTATTCTGACCGAAATGGCCGACCGAGGATGATGAAATAGTTCAGATATATGGAGATGATGAGCGAAGACCGACTCTCTAAGAGGATTTGTGTGTCAGAAGTGGAAGGAAAAATAGGGAGGGGTATACCATGGAGATGGAGGTATGAAGTGAATGAGGTTTTAGGGTAACGGGGCTTGAACACTGAAGAGTGCGAGAAGCGTAATTTGGACAGAATAAACTGCAGCGATTTGGCGTATGAGAGGGCGACGTGCTGTCATCATTAGGCTGATCAAAGGTAACTGCAGCCGTCAAACTAAACGATGGAGTAATGTGTAGGGTTTGACTGTGGATGGTAGGTTGTAGATTTGGTACATTTTGCATAACAGAGAGTGGATGTGTGCAAATGTGTGATCTGTTGCCAAAGTGAGAGAAGCAATTAGGCATAAGGAAAATCTTAAAGACGTTTATTACCAATGACAATACACGTTTGGTATCATTTGGTGGGTGACTGAAATTTTAGAATCAGTCTGAAAAATAGATTTCAGATCTCTCGAAGTTTTACTGGTACATTTTTGGTTCAATACAGTTTTGCTAATATTAAAAATAAACTGCAATTTATAATCTGGATGATTTTATATTTATCGTCACAAAGAAGTTTACCTGGAATCGAGATTCTTGATATTTGACCCGACAGCAGACGGTTTACTACTGCTTAGAATATATGAATTTTGTTTTTGCAGGATCCGACCATACGGTCCTAATATAGGGGTGACATTTTTACGCAGGGACTAAGTGGAGTAGTCATAATTGTTCACCCGAGGGGTTACATTACGTAATGAGTGAATACACTTCTTGGGAGATTCAGGGTTGGTAAAGGAATGTATCAAAGACGGGTAGGGGTGCATCGGGAATGAGGAAAGCTGCGCTAGAGATGGTGATGGTTAACATCAAAGGTGGTGAAGGAAAACATCAGGGAAGGTGAGGGATGCATCATGGACCGTGGGAGGTCGCCTCCGAACTGCTACCTGTGTGTCCTGATGATTGGAGGGACGAGTGTTCTGAGTTCAAGAATCTAGGATGGTGTGTTTTAGGAAGGTTCTTGCGAGTACTGTGATCAAGAGCAGGTTAGGAAGAGAGAAATGAAAGCATAAGCGTTACAGAGGCCCCGAGCTCAACCCAGGTGCTAAGTTTTTGTACAGTCACGGTCCAGTGGAGGTGTGTGTAGAGGTCTTCCTGTTGTTCTTGCCCGGCTGGGTCTCCAACCTGCTCATCCCACACCAGACCACACAGCCTTAACCCGTGTTGTTGTTGCTGATATTTCTATTGATGATAATATCTATCATTCAAAATCTTCAGGTTAAATGCTATACAAGAATCAAACTGCAGTTAGCACTTTCGTTATATATTCTGTATTAAGGAAGGTCATAACTCCGTAACTTGCTGTGACCAGACTCTTTGCAATGTATCAAACTTTTAAGGAGGATTACATGATACACCCTTAAAACAACGAACCATCTGATCTTAAAGACGCAGTTCATTCACTCATCCCGACAAATTACAACCCAGAAAGTCTCCACATCTCCTCACAGCCTTAGTCTGGGCCTCTGACCGCACGCCTAACTTACCATAACTACTTGGTAAGGTAGACCGGCCAAACGAAGTGGCTGATCCAACCTGCCCCTCACCTCGTCTCAATACTACTAAAAGTCGTTCAGTTCAGTACTGAGGGAATATGAGCTTGCTCTTAATCGTCTGTAATTGCGACCTCATATTAACCCTCCTCATCAACTCATGGGTATATTGGGAACAGCAGTGCTTCCAGCTTTAGTCCTACCTTGTTTCATTTTACACCAAATGAAAACTGTCTGCTTAGAAATTAAAGAAAGAAAAAAAAAGTCGCTTCGTGGGATCGTACCTCATGACAACCCGCAGAACGTATTGTGTTAATAATGTTCTTATACGTCTACACTTTCCACCACATCTGCCACCTACACACCTGGTCTGCTGTACCAGATCCGCTGTTAACACATATGAACTGCTCCCTTCCAGCACCAGTTTGCAGCCCTCACACCGAGTACGCTGCTCAGACACCTGCTCCCCTTCCCAAAGGCCATACATGCGTTTAAGCACAGGCTTGACAGATAAATATTTTGCTACAAATCCACGACTAACATTGCACCTCTTTAGGTATACGATAAGTTTACAGGTCTTCCTCTTTGAAAAATCTGTAAGTTTTCCTGCTCCTATCACATTAATCAATGACTTTTTAATCGCTTCTACTATCACAAACTTCCTCCTTAGGACTAGGTGGTCTGTTGCTGTTTGAATTCACTTGTATTTAACAAAGGGCGGGTAACAATGAATAAATTATATATTAGCTTACATGATAAGTGTACTGTTTACAAAAGCAACGATGATTATATTACATAAGGTAAGGGTACTATTACATAAAGGAAAGTTTGGATACTTCTCATGAATATAGGGTAAAACATTGTTATGGATGAACGCTTACACATATATATATATATTAATGTTTGGTAGGAGTTATGTTTGCATTCACTAGTTTAACAATAGTCAAGTACACAGAGTTGCAGGGTCAGAGCGTAATTCTGCAGGCAAAGTTTACATTTGGTCCGTTCAATCAGTATGAGCAAGAAGTACAAACTTCCATGAGTATCAATAGCCAAGCCTGACTCGAGCCACAACAACATCCTGCTAGTAGAACTAAATGTATATATAGAAGGGTCTCCTTGCACTGTAGCATGATAGAAGAAGGATTGGCTAGTGTTGATTGCTTCGTCTTGATTCCATCATATCTTGTTCAAGTTCTTTCTGGATGATTGTTTTTAGTCTATTCAGAGATAGGCCCACGTTATTGTTAATAGTTATAGTTTTGCTACTGAGGCCCATACATCTAGTTGGCCACTCAAAAATCTGTTATGAAAATGCAAATCGGGAATGGAAGTAATGAATCTAGCTCACCTTGTATCCACCGCAGACACTTGTGGTCTGCTATCCCAGTACGTGACCTGCTGCCTACACACCTGCTCTCTCACCCATCCAGCAGGTATATCATCAACACACCTGGTGTTGTTTGTGGCTTACGCATTTGGTAGACTGACCATACGTTTGGTTTGCCACACACACACACACACACACCTGTACATAACCAGCACACTTGGCTTGCTGTTCAAACACCTGTCTTACAGCCAGGCATACCTGGTCCTCAGCCAATAGCCCTAGGTTACAACGCAAAAAACTTTATCTTCATACCACGCACATTGTATGCTGCTTACACTAATGATCTACAGCCCACAATTCTTGCATGCAGCTCACACACCTGGTCCGCAGTACACACATCTGGCCTACAATCGACGGTTCTGGGCTGCAACCCACACACCTGCACTGTAACTGCCACACAAGTGGCCTACAGCCCACACATGTGGTCGGCAGCGTAGCCCTCTAACACTGGTCAGAGGTGAAGGTCTGTTCTAACTTACTTTATTGCCCCACAGAAGGAATGGAACCGTATTATCAGATATCCGTTCATTGTAATCTGCTTCCCTGCCACCCATCCGGGACAATCATGGCATTAGTGCTCTCTGGCATTCAACACTTGTGAGACATGGACCTCCGTGGCGTAGCGGTTAGCGCTGCTGACCTTGACGCGTTTACGGGCCTCCCAGGGTTCGAATCCTAGTCGGTCGACATTCAACCCGGCTGTTCACCCTCCCCTCGGGGATGGTCGATAAGATGGGTACTTGGATTAAGTTAGGGTGTATATTTCATATATATATATAGAGAGAGAGAGAGAGATAGAGGGCCGTTTATATATTAATAATACAAGGCGTTTAGAACAGATTTATTTACTAAGATCATTAGTTGTTTCGTTAGTGTAGTCTAAGGGCAGTCACCTATCGTCGATTGTATCACTTTTAAAGTCTATCCTGTAATCTGTTTAGCAACAGCCTGTAATTAGTGAGGTCATTACGTCAGAGGGGCGTTCTTATCGTTGAATTAGCATGTTGTTAGCGCACGTGAGGGGTCTTGTGGTAAAAATTGTCATTCAGTCATCTACTGCGACATTTAGTCTTCAGCTTTTATGTCATCATTTTTACTGGCTTCTTTATTGAGGTACATCAGTAAGACTAGAAACCCTGTCCTGGAAGACAAAAGACCCAGCCTGGAAGACTAGAGACCCAGCCTGGAAGACTAGAAACCCAGCCTAGAAGACTAGGAAGTAGAAACCCAGCCCGGAAGACTGGGGAACCAACCTTCCAGACTTTAGAACCAGCCTGGAAGAATAGACTCATGGTCTGGATGACTAAGAGACCCAGCTGAGATGACTTAGAGACCCAGACCCGCTGGTGGACTAGAGACCCATCCCTGAAGACTTGAGAGAACTAGAGACCGAGTTAGATCTATCGTGTGATCTAGACACGCCGTAGAAACTATAGCTGAGAGGAACTGAGGTGCTATATTCAGAAAG
>JAUTYZ010375369.1:0-15567 GCA_032273725.1 Panulirus interruptus | reverse complement strand
ACACATCACCAAAACAACCCATCATTCTACTCAACTCCTCTCAATTGGTTATGTTGGTGAAAAAGAATTCATAGCAAGATAATGCCTATACCCACACACAGAAGCACCCGATCTTTTTCACACACATAACTTTTAATGGAAGAGAAAAACAGTACTTCAAGTGTAAAAGACAATAAACTTTATCAATGTGCATGATCATTCCACAAGTATTCTGAGCATGATATATAACATGGTTAACTACTGAAACTGTAATGAACAGAAAAGTATAATGTAAAATCTGTTAACAATTTGATGACATAATACACTTAAACTAAACTGTACAGAGTATTCAGAGACAGCACAAAGAACAAAAACCCTAACCTGGATAATGAACTTGTGATAACCATATTTGATTAGTGCATCACCATGGAAAAGAAGATCAGTCATACATCCAATCAAAGATCGGTACAGATCACATCCTTTGCGAAACTCCAAAGATGATAACCACATGAGCCTTATTAACTCCTGCCATACTGCATTCTGAAATTTGAAAATAAAGATATTTACAGGCCAGAAAATGACCACAGAAAGATATTAAAAGCAAGAAAAGGATTCTAGTAGCAGAAATGATGTGCATATCTTTCAGCTAGAGAGAAGGCCTGTACAGAGATATTCATGATTATATATACTGAACACTGAATGAATCACATATGATTCCCTGCTTAGCAAGCTGAAAAGTGTTGCTATGGAGACTCCAGTATCTTTACTAGTCACCTGTCCCAAAAAGAAGGTTCTGCTACAGAAAAAGGAATCAAAAGTGCTTCAAAAATGCAAGATACACAAAAGCATCACAAAATGAACATACCTCAATTATAAATGGAGCTAAATTGACTGCCACCTGGAAGACACAAAGCACGGTATGCCTTCCACCTGTGTGGACAGCACTTAGCAAAACAGACCTCACAGCTATTTCAATTTCTCCCCTTAGTGACAATTCTTCTTTATCTTTCCATGATACACACTGAAAATCGAAGATAATTCAATACATTTTACAGTACTACCATTAATGAAGAACTCTGTCCTGAAGAACAACATATGAAACAACAACATATAATGTAACATACGAAACCACTTTTACGGGCAGTAATGCAAAGATTCAGCGTTTCAATATCTTTTTCCTGTTCACACTGAAAATTTCAAAATACATGCAAGGTATTGGTTAATGTCATCAGCATATTGAGAAATATTTTAAAGAATAACATACCACCTAAAAGATAACCTATGATGTGGAGAAAGCATGAAAAAAAAATGTGATAACTGCATTGGGATCGTTACAAGATGTGGGTTACAGTGAGAGAAGTGCATATTTACCAAACTAGTTCCCTTTGCATGTGTGTGTGTGTGTGTGTGTGTGTGTGTGTGTGTGTGTGTGTTTTAAATACATCATAAATGTCATAAATGTAAAGTTACAAATGAGATATTGATTAAGCTTGGATACTAAACCATTCTTTTTTTCTATAAAAGAAAATATTTGGCAAATAGAGCATACAAATTTGCTTCAGTATTATCAACAAACAAAGACAGTGAAATAATTATGTCAGAAAGTATTCCATAAAGGAATCTCTTCAAAACAGATATACCTTGCACAGTACAATAAATATCAATACCTTGCACACAAGAAGGTCAACACAGCTCCAAGAACTTCGAGTTGTTTCCACCAACAGTTTTGAAGTAAATTCAGTGGAATTATATCCCTCAATCTGCCTTCTTTCAGTCAAGCTCTTTATATTATGAAGAATCATGTACAGGACCAGCCAATTCATCTCTTTTCTGGCTTGATTAGATGAACTTTCATAATAGTACAACATGAGATGTTCCAAGAGATGGATCCCAAATGAGATTTGAACAGGATTTTCTTGATTCAGAAGGTGACTACATACACTAAGTAGCTCTGAATATTGTCTATGTATAATTAACTTTAGGTTATGCATTCTATTACACTGGGCAAATAAATCTAGGTAACAAGATATTATTTCAATGTCATATGGCTGATTATATCTATTTATTTCTATGACAAATAGTTGTGCTACACAATCTAACCCCTCTGAGAAGCAAGAAAAGTAACAACCAAACTTTTCTTGCCTTACTGAGTAACCTGCAGGAACATCACAAAAAATTTCTAATGTAAAAGTTAGCAGCTCCAGGGCCCAGGTAAACTTCTTATTATCTATATATGGGCGTAAATGACAATCCCTTAAAAAGTTATTAATTACAGAAAACACAGCAATAACATTTGAATGTCTTTTTGCTGGATTATCACAAACTGAGACCTCCTCAAGAAGCAGATTCATTCCCAGTGCAATGTCATGTGCATGTACAATTTCCACAGAAGATAAGCTTTTGCTAACGGAATGATGGATGGATGTAATTCTTTCCTGCCAATTCTCATGGAAATTATCAAGCCCACTCACAATAGTTTCCCACAGGACTGTGCCCCGACACCAACTTTCCTTCCTTCTAAAATGTCCAATGATGTCACAGATTTCAATAAAAGTAGCCTCAGATCCCAGATGCTTTAGTATTGCTTTCATGAGATCACACTGGCTTGCTGAACGTAAAACTATTTCCTGAGTGCTAAGACAGCTTTCAAAGTTTCCAAGGGCACTTTTAACAATTCTATAATTCCAAGCAGCCGTATTTGGCATAAGAGCCAAGGCTCGACTTAAGTAAAATAACGGGATTCCACCCCATGGTCTTCCATTAAACATTGCTTCTAGAAGTGAGTAAAGGAAGTCTTTTCGGAGAGCTGCATCCAAGGAATTAATAATATTCACAAAAAATACAACAATCTGATCCCCAACAGTACTGACAGTGTGTGAAGGATGGCCTTGGTCACGAGCATAAAGAGAGTAATCACTTAGTACAAACAAAAGATGAGAGGTTATAAAGGAAAGAACTCCCTTGACTAAAACTTCCTCAGGTAACTTTAATTTTAGCATCTTCATCACTCCCCACTGCTTTATATTCTTATTATCTTGATCAAAAATTCTCTTGAAAATCACAAGAATCCATGAGACATGAAGTATCTTCTGCCCAATTCTACAACACACATTAATTAGATTATTCAGTTTTTCTAAAACTGGTTTCTGAACATGAGCTTGTTTTTCTTCTAAGGTTTCTATGAGAAGAAAGATATCATTCCACAGTCTCAAAAGTTCATTATTTTCACTCTCAGGCCAATTCATGAATTCTGATGTGAAATCTTTCACTACAACCGAAGATAAGAAATCCACACATCTTTTAAGCATATACTGAGATCGCTTTCTTGAAAGTGAATTTGAATGAACAAGGCCATACTGAATGATCTTCCAAAGTGCATCATCACTCCCAAGTTGACAGAAATACCCCTCTTCAAATGTAATTTCAGCCATGAAGCACAGTATCAGGAAACCTGTTGTGTTCTTTTCCTCCACTTGGAAATCATGCTGGAGAGAATAAAACTTCTTGACAATCTGCCATAGTTTCTTAATAACTTCAAGCTTATCATTCTTCTTAACATCAACATATGGCTGGACAATAAGAGTAAGAAGCAATGCTGTAATGTCAGCATTATGAGAGGTTTCCATCATTGCAATTGAAACATCTACCACTAATTTGATGGGTCGCTGTAAATTATGTTGTGTTATACACCAATTACCCTTTAATAAATTAGCATAAATAAGTGACAGAATCTTGACTTTGTGGTGCTCTTCTTCTGCCATATTTTCAAGGCAATGCACAGGAAGGTTTTGGGATATGCTTTCAAATATCTTTCCAAGTAAATGGGCACCCTGTTCGTCAAAACTTACTTTATTGTGTACTTTGTTAGATTCTGAAATTATGTCCAGAAGCATAACAATTAGACATGATAACTTTGGTATTAGCATCAGTTCATTAACTTTTATTGCATTTTCATCCTCAGGATTTTCTTGAGTTTCAACTTCAAAATTACAGCCTTTCATAATTAATTCGTCGTTAAAAGTTACAACAGAATTATCTATGGAGTGTGAGGCTTCTCTCTCTTCCACGGCATCATCGGTATGAGGCAGATAACGTTCATGTGACATTGAAGCAAATGAGCACTTGTTAACAATCTTCTTTAATTGAGGTAACAGGCATTGTCCAACCAATTCCTGGTAAGTTTCATGTAAACTCTTATCATCTGAAATCGATAACCTGAGAGATGTCTTACTGAGGTTTTCTTTAACTTCTACTGCATGACAGAGTAGTTCACATCTATCAACTGAGAACTCCGTGCAATGTGTTAATTTCTTCATTAAAGTTAAGTATTCATGGAAGTCTAATAATCCTAAACGCAAAAGTTCAGCAGCCATTATATACTAAAAACAGCTGGTATAATATGCAACTTTCACTACAACATAATCCTCACTAGTTTTGTTGTACAATTAACTTATTTTCATGTATGTATTTACTTATTTTCATTTATGTATTCGATACACTCCGTTAGAGTTAGCGGAATCCTTATGGTTGGTGTTAGCAGCGTGTTGATCGAGTATAGGCAATATAAAGACTTCCCATCAAAGCATGTCAATGTTTACATTCTGAATCCTGTCAAAATGTGTTTACAGTCCAGCGGATATACCACTCCTGGCACCCAATATATCCAACGAACATCCATTACAGCGTGCACTAACAGCACCAAACATATTTGGCAAACAGCGTACAATAGCATAGACTCGAAAAAATATATGAGAGAGAGAGCAAATGTCGTGCCTATATGAATTCTTAATGCAACCCCAATATTTGACCTGCTTATGTTATATACCAAACATCGAAGCACAAATGACGTCTTAACTCAAATTACAATTATTTTTCTTCCAGGCATTATGAATTCCCCTGGTCCAGAAACCATTATGGTCACTTTGATATACGATGACCCCTACTTTGCTAGTTTCTGTTACTCGAAAACTAAAGCGGAATAGTGACTAACATTGCAGCATTATCAATTTTACTTTAAAAAAAATATAGATAACTGAATAAATAAAAGTTTAGCAATCAAAAATATATTTAGTATTAAGATTTCATTTCAATCACTTTATAAGGAATATCACAGATAAGATATTCTCTTCTGGAATGATGGACGATCTTGTTCGTTCAGCAAATAAAATTTGCCCTACAAGTAACATACAAGGAAAAGAGTATTAACAAGAAAAAAATTAACCTGACGTAACACCGAAGCTCTCATGTCGTTGAAAAAATGCATATTTTAATATAAAACCAGCAGTCATAGAAAATATGTAAATACGCTTCTGTTCATTTATCATTTAAAAATTACAATGTATACATAAACTCACGGCCAATGAGAGGTGTGCAAGGGGTACATCGTACCCGGGCCCGGGGGTCCAAAAGGGGGCCCGGAAATTTCCTGGGATCTCAGAAAATGTTTGCATATATTAAAGACTAGCATTCCACCCCTCTCTCATTTTCCATACCCTTTTTGGCCTTACAGCTCATGGCATAAAACCGTAGTGCATAAAAACAGGATGACTAATGGAGAAAGGAAGGGGACCCGAAAGAAACTTTGTACCCCCTGATAAAATTCCTCTCAGAGGCCCTACCTACCATGGTCTTTTCTGTCTCATCTTTATGTATCCCGATATACATCTACATCCTGTTTACAAACATGCTATAACAGGTACAGCTTTCACACCTTGTGCATTATTATTGTAAATACATTTTAGGGTGAAAACACAGCAGCATCAAAACTTTATTTAAATCATAATTCCCTATGAAGGGCCATATACACAGTGAGAGTATAGGTGGTCTTGGTGTATATGTAACACATGAAGACACACTGAACAAGATGTTAAAAATTATTAGGTTGGTGGATGTAGCTTGAGGAGGATGACCTTAATGACCATGGCAGATGAGAGGCCTAAAGCCCAACCAACCAACCAACCCTTCACAATAATTATTTTAGTAAATATCATTTGAACCATCCTAACATCTCACAACAAGGCTTCTTCTATTTTTTCAATATCATCTTCATTTCATTATTCAGTTTCATGTCTTTATATACATATCTTCTATTGACAGTAAGCTGAGAGCAACCTTCTCAAACTTATAGTGTTGTGTACTAGCACTTTTTTTGTGTCATCACTGGTAAAGATTAAATTTTAGTACACAGTGTTGTTATTTCTAGGGAAAATTCCATCTTTTTAAGGAAAATTAGGTAGTGGAACAAACATTTTCTAGTGGATTATCGCTTTCACAGGTTCTGTTGATATTTTGAAGTGTTTCAGCCCCTTTTACATACATTTTTCCTAGTCATCATAACCCTTCTTATTTAATAGCACATCTATTATTGTAGGAAAAAATCTACAAATCATATCCCCTTGATTTTAAACTCTTGTATTAAGTGTAAAGAGTCTACTGACATAAATTACAAATCCAAAAAACAAATTTTAAGGTGTCCCTAAACAAGGAACTTTACCTGGTAATTTTCTGTGATGAGCTCTGCACCACTATCAGCATTGAATATGGACTGACTGTGTTCTGCTGATAGTGTAATGTTATGAGAATACAATAACACTATCAGTTGAAGAACAAGATTTGGAACATTAAATTTTACTTAATGATATTACATAAAGCGATAAGGGTTATGCACATCGGATTAAATGCGAAATTGTTATCTTGATGAGCTCCACATCGCTATTAGCTTTGATTATTGAGCAATTTTATTTTGCACTTCTGATGTAGTATTTAAATCATACAATTATATCATACTAAACATATTAAATATGACAATTAGAATTACATATATGATGGATTACCTTACAAGATGGTAATACACTTATATTAAAAGAACCTCTATAAACCTCACCTTGTAGCTGAAATATACTTCAAACGAATTCCAACAGTATAAATATACCAACATAAAATTCGTCTTCTGCTGGGGATCGTATGGGTGGTACCTGTTTGTTGACTGGCATAACTGTGACTACAGAACTAAATATCACGATAAATCTTGACTGCCAGGAAGGATAGGTGAATTTTCAAAAGTTTTGTTTATCTTCAATACCTACTCTTACTTTAATAACCACAATGTTTTTCCTGATCTTCAATGTGAAAATACAAAAGTGCTGAAATGAGTGGACTAATACTATCGCCATATTTACTAATGCTTAATGAAATATATTGATTCAAATCATGCTCCACATGTTACTGTATCTGTAGAAAAATTATGGAATATATGACCTTCATTAGCGATGCAGAGCTATTCTAAATAATGTAATTAACGTTTACATTATTACTTCTTACCTTCCCAATAAAACTCCTTTGCTGCCCACCCTTACTAACTCAAGATCTGTCAAAGTAAAGTTTAAAGTTTAACAATGCACTCAAAATCTTATAGACCTTAAAGTAATTAAAATCCCTCCAAACGTCAAAACGTTCAACCACTAACAACCCTTTACCTCCATACTTTTCAGACTGGTTTACCATCCACTGCATCACTAATCACAGATTGTTGCTCTGCTGAATTATACAAAATTGAACTAAATAACTATACCTTCACCAAATGGACCTGGAGTTAACTAAAAGCTGGACTTAGCTGGTGATGGATTTGAAGGAGACAACCCTGTGGGCCTGTAAATGCAGTTCCTAGGAAGAATCAACATTATTGTTGTGGCTTGTGCTACATTTTACGAAGAACTAAGAAGTCGTATTCAATGGCTATTGTATTCAGTCAAACTCAATGCATATACACCAAAGAGACGTAATTGTTTTACATTCTTGTTATATTTGATATAACGTCATGTGCCCAATATATGCCATGTACCGTGTTAAAACAAGATGGAATACCTAAATGCGAACTATATTCATAGAAAATGGTAGAGATTTTTAGTGTCAAAAAACGGTCGTATGTCTAGGGGTAACTATACCTAAAGCGTACACCAGCAGCGGTGATTAGATTTTATCACGTGTAAGCAGTAATAGCTAAATATATGATAATTTCAAATACTGTAGTTCATTATGATGTACCAAGTAATTCTAGTATGGGTAATCTACACACCTTGTCGCAGCCCCTGTAGTTCTTATTTGGGTTAATAGCTGGAATAGCACGGTGTAGCCCGAGCGGAAGAATGGCAAAATAATAAGTAAAAAAACACATAAAAACTTACGTGTCGTGAAGCTCATAATGGCCGATTATTTTCTTTTTCATTATGATTGTTTTCAACCCGTTCTGGCATAAAACTTTTTAGTATTTCATTATTTTCCGAAGCTAAAGCTAAAGAGACAACCCTCAGATCCCACCGTTAAGACTTTTTTTTTTAGTCTAAATAACATTTAGTAATATGTATCAGTTTTAATAAGCTGAGACCCACAGAACCAGATGCTCCTGGCAGAATTGTCAATAATGCTATGTAGAGCCCAGAACGGAGCTTTAACATTGAGATATGAGGATATTCTCTCGCCAGTATTGTGGTGATCACATCCGCATAGTTCCCTACTTACTGATCACCCATGATCGTCCAATGGCCTCGGAAAGCCTGACACAGCAACATGAGATATTTTTCGACCCGTGTTTGATAGTGACTGTGTATCAGAAGACAAACTCTGGCTGGTGGCAGCATTACTAAATTGATTTTGCTTGTTGTCTTGGCTACTACATCACCATCATAGATTGTTTTTGAGCACAAAGCTGACAAGAACATCGATTCAGGACTACTCAAATCATCTTTGCCGTTCAGTGCACTCACAGCATTAGTAAGGCATCAACATGATGAAATGAGTTACATCATATCCGAGATGCATTTCAATGGGCGAAAAGGTGAGATGGTTCATCCTGACGAAGGAGACCCACACAGGGCGGACGTGGTATTTTTTAGTCCCTCCAAAAAACAAAAGAAAACAAAAAAATCGAAATTCACATTGTCAAAGGATACAGTGGCGGGGTGCATGGTAGGCTACTCAGATGCTGTCCTCAGTTTGTGTTTTTTTTCTTCTCGTGTGTGTGTGTGTGTGTGTGTGTGTGTGTGTGATAGATTCTGATAAGTTCTGATAAGCCTTCTCCATAGCGGATCAAAACTGTGAACACGGTCGAGTGGTTTGAAAAACTATTTGAAGTCAGTGAATGATGAGTGTAAGTGGTTACCTTACTTTTTAACATTATGATGGCTTGAATTCTTTTTTATTTGAAATACAAACACTAACTTAGATTTCATTACGTTATCTACCAATACTACTTAAATATACATATCAGTATATTCCTTTATCATAGTTTTTGTTATAATGGCAAATCTATTAATTGGAAATGTCAAAGGGATAATTCAGCATTATTAATACCATTTAGGAAATTTGTTTTATATTATTTTTGCAAATATATGCATTCATATTTCGTATAGTTTGTGTACCAATTTTTCGTGATTAGATAAAACTTTTTAAAGTTTCAGTTTTTCAAAATCCTTTACTACTTAATGGATCCCGGGATTGCATGTGTTTAAATCCTATTGTACCGGGATTGTGAGCAACCGGGATATCGATGAATCCAAGTTGTAGGCGAGGAAGTGGAGTCAAAAATATCTAGAACTACGGTAAACCTTTTACTAATACTCCATCATTATCCCCTCTAAGTAATCTCTTCACTCAAGATGTTCTTCGTCTAACGTCATTGCTCGTTTAGCATTCTTGTCTTTGTTCGTTTATATGTACTCCTTTCTCTTGCTATTCCTCACTACTCTGTTTTTTCAGCTGCTAGTTACTCTTTTCATTCCTTCTTTTACCGTGTAACTTTCCTTTCTTAGACTCAGTTTATGATTATCATGATTATTCTGTCTTCGTCCATCTTCTCACTGTCTTGTGAATCTCTGTATGTCGTACCACATAATGTTTTACACTAACGTAAGGTAAGGGCACACAGTATCCCCTTCCTTACCTCTTTCTGTTTCTCTTCACTTCTGCTTCTCCTCCCTACCATGTCTCGACCCTTCCTCTCTGCCAGCCTGGGTACACCAGAGCACTGTGTGGTGGCCGCCTGCTCCCTGGGGCAACATGAAATTAGAGCAGTCTACGAGCCCCAGTGAGGGACAGTGTACGTGACGTGTTGCGCGGCTTCTGGGGTGCCTAAGTCCGGGCAGGTAAACTGCTCCCCATACCTTGTATATACACCCCTGCTGGGTGGGTGTTTGGGTGGGTAGCTGCTGGGTGGGTGGGAGGGTGGATGGCTGCAAGATTGGCTAGCGGGTGGCTGTCTCTATGCTGGTGTGTTGTCGGTTTGTCTTTGTGTTGGTTTGCCTGTATGTTTACATCTTCCTCTCACTCTCACATTTTCCCGATGTTTATTTTGCTCTTACCTTCATTCTTAATGTTTCCATTTGTACGTCATAATGTCGGAATTCTTTTTTACCCTTTTGTTAAAATTTCGTTATCTATTGCCTTAGTCTGTGTATTCAACACTCTTCTCGTTCGGGTACTTTCAGCTCACCTATCGTTACGTCAGCGGGTTTCTAATGATTGCCTGTGACTTTACAATATATTGTCACCATATTTCTTTTATTCATTTTCGAGGACTTTATCTGTTGTAGAAGATTTATAAACGATATATTGAATCAACTGCAGTTTAAGGCAGTACATATTCACAAAAAACACAAGCAACACTAAAGGGCTTAAAAATCTGGGAAAATTGTTAAAGAGATTTGTACAAATGTAAAAGTGGAGGTTTCTTGATGATATTTGTATTGATTAGTCTGGAGCTGTTTTTGCAGCGGTCTGTATGGGTTGGTATGGCTTCAATCGTTGTAACGGTGAATTGCAACCCAGGGACGAGGGGTTTCGGATGGTAGGAGGTGAAGATGGCGAGGAAGGTTGGCTCAGCCCTTGATAATAACGGAGTGCCTGGCCCAGTGAATGTTTGCTGGTCCAAAATTTGATATGACAGAGTGATCGGTTCTGTGAAGATTAACTGGTCTAAGCCTTGATATAACACAGCGTTTGACTCAATGTAAGATAACTGGTTCAGGGCTTGACATGGCAGAGTGTCTGGTTCCGTGTCTACCACAGCGAACAGTAATTTTGTTTGTCTGGTCCACTTGAGAAGTTGAGACTGGTACAATCCGTAGAGAGACTCCTGTGTTGTGTTGGATTGCGGGTCGGTGCCAGTCTGGCGAGAAGGTGGATCACCAGACGGTGGTGACAGAAGATACTGTTGCTGTAAAAACATGAAATATGCTAATACCCAGGGGACAGTGGTTGACATCTCTGCTGCTGTGAGTTCACAAGACAGTCAACCTTCCAGTGGCATGAGCTTAGTTTCCAGTAAACCTCTCAAATTCTGTGAGACGTTTGTCAAGTGCTTTGTTCTCGTGACTTACGACAAGCATATCCCCTTTACTCGTGAGCTTAGGGAACCGAATTCCTCCTCCCTCCAATATTGCAGACTTACTACACAGCTGATCCCTTCAGTGTTGTGTCAGCTGGCGACACAACACGTCCCACTCCAGTCCCATTCTGTGCTGTCCCTCAGCACGGCGGACGGAATGCAGATGAAGACTGTGTACACAGATAATCATTTCTACACACCACTCAGACTCCGGCCTATGATTGACACGTAACCAAGGGTTATATTCTTGGGGTGAAGTTGTTCTTCCTTTACGTGACACTTAATTTCCTGAACATGACGGTACGACCCTTGTGCACGACGGTACGACCCTTGAGCACGACGGCACTCTTGGGCACCAGGGTATAACCTTTTGGATATGATGGCCTGGCCTTTGACCTGGCCCTTCTGGGTTAAGGCGAAGGCCGGGCTATCATACCCAAGGATGGTACCGTCGTGCTTAGCAATAGTACCGTTGTGATTGAGAATAGTACCATCGTGCTTCATGTTTGTACCGTTGTTCTCAAGGGTTTCAACCGAAAACCATACATCTCTCTGGTTATATCTGTCATGCCAGAGGATCATAACACACGAAAAACCACGTACGAACACTGGAAACAATCAAAAACTAAAACACACGCACATGACGGGCATCACAACATGATACAAGACCACATATAACACCAACATTACCGAAAAACTGTGTTCACAGCTTGAGAATACAAATTGTTCATTCTTTCAGCAATTCATCATCAGGTCTTTCCGGCTACTGGTTAAAGCATTTTACAGTGACTTCTCAAGTTTGCTGACACTGTATCACAATTGTACCTTACGAAGAGACAGATCTAACTGGCTCCATGTTTGAGAGAGAGAGATAGAGATAGATAGATAGAGATAGAGAGTGAGAGAGAGAGAAAGAAAGAGAGAGAGAGAGGAGAAAGCTGCCTCTTTTCATCCAGATAATCATATCTCTTCAAATATAACTTCACCAACGTTCATCCCCTTGACAACCGTTCTAAAGTCTTTATTAATAAAGACTCGCCTCCTCGACACCCTCACCTTAGCAACGCTCCTACTGGATACGACAAGTATGTGTGTGTGTGCGTGTGTGTGTGTGTGTGTCTCCTCTCGTCCTGAAGAACAACACCCGAGCCTTAGCTATAACCTCACACTATAATCTCACTTTTCAGAACTTTTGTTCTCGATCAGTAATTTCCAACGCTTGGAAGCCCTCTTAACACCCAAGTCGTTCCAAAATCAGCAAAAAGATTTCCATGGCATTACGTGACCCAAGTGCTCATCCGAGTCCTATCTTAGGTCATGGAGTCTGTCGTCAAGCAGTAAGTTGTCTGTTACATCTTGAGAGCCGAGGTTACCTTCACGTTCACAGTATGGGTTTCGCTCCGGCCATTCCGCTGCAGATCTCCTCTCGCCCCTCACTCACAACTTGGACTCTGCTCCTGACAACTTTGTCGAATCTTTTCTTGTTGCCCGGGATATCCCAAGACCCTTCGACAAAGTTTGACATCAGGTTTCTCTTCAAGTTTCCTTCGTATGGCCTTAAAACTTTTCTCATCTCCCGAATTTCCTGCTGGTTATCCAGGTGCAACCTCTATCAAGTACGGGACCTGCCGCTTCGCACCTTCTTTTTACCATCGGTGCTGAAGTGTCTTGGGTCCCTGTTGTTGCCTCTACGCTCTTTCTTTTGCGTGTTGATAACCTTTTCCATACGTCCACCAAACATGAAGGATCGAACACGGCCGACAGATGAAAAAATGGGGAGGGACTTCAAAAACTAAATCCTTCCCCTTGTGAGACACAGCGTCTATAGGAAAGAGTGAGAAGGTTGTGCCACATGGATGATTAAATAAAATAATGAACTGACAAAGCGTAACAGAAAATGCGCGCTGGGTGTCTAAACTGAACGGTAACTAAACAAGACCATGAAATGTATATAAGATTACATGAAGGATAATCACAGAGTTCTACAAATACGTAAAAAACAAGGAAATATCAAAGATACTATTGGCCTATTATTAGGATAAATAAACATTTTCATTATGCTGTAATAAACTGTATTCATTAACTATATCTTATATTCTCGTACATAGAAAGACGAATCAAATGAATCAACATAACGCCGAAAATCAAAACTGAACATAACTAATGCAAAAAATACCTGGGTATGCAGGTCGAGAAGGACTGACGTGACACTGAGTAACACAAGGAGGGTCATCTGCCACCATATCGTCAGGTGCGAGGAACCAACCCTGTTGTGAGCTTGTGTGAAGCTGAAGCACCAGTGACTGGGATTATATCTGCCTGCATCTGACCGAAGTGATCGACCCCACGAATGAAACTCGCCATGTAACACTGAACCAATCATTCGAACCGCGTATGGCAATGGGAGGGTGGAGTCTGTACTACATCTTACCTGTCACCTCTTTTCGTTAAACGTTCCCTCTCTTAGCTACTCATCCTTATGAAAGCTACGTCCTTCATACATTCAATTGTTCGTAACTTTGTAAAGGTGCGTTCCAGTCCCTCATGTAATCCAGTCAGAAGCTTTCTGCCCTGCCAGTGAAGCAGGCCTCACTTCCAGCCCTTTAACTGCTCGTTATCGTTGTTCGGTATCCCGTCTTTCCTTCGCCGTGGTGATACTTCGGTAGTTGGTTTTGTCAGGAGAGTTATTCCTTCACTCCATTACTGTGACCCCAGAATCTACTTCAGGTTTCCACCAATGTAACCCCAGAAGTGACATCAGGTCTCCACAGGTGTGACCCCAGAAGCTGTATCATGTCTTCACCGCCTCTTTCCAGAAGTATCCAGATCCCAGATATTCCTACACCCTTCTCCTTTCAAACTTTATTCTTCGCATCGTCCGTCAGTGGAACCCCCTTTCGTGAATGTTTTTTCTTTTTCAGCATTATAACCAGTATTTTGGTTGCAGACTACACAAACACCCGTCACCTTTAAGAAAAAGATGACCCTCTGATTGACAAACCGGAGCTTCACTCGTGTTTAGGGCAGAGTTAAACCATCTTCCGTGCAATATACATGGACATGTCGAGCAACAATCGTTCGATGATGAGAGTTCCCGACATCACATCCCTTGACGTCTCTACCGTTACCCCTGGGCAAACTACAGTGTCCTGCTTATACCTTAATTTTAACGTAGGAACTTAGTGTACGATGTTCATGTAACTGAGATGATGAGGACACATTGCATCATGGTAAACTGAAGGAACTTTCTGAACGGGAAGAAGTTTCCCAAGGTGTTGGTGACCGTCCCTTCACAAGGGACTGGTGACCTTCCCTTCACAAGTGACTGGTGGAGATCCAGTGGTTAGCTAGACGCTATTCTCACGGGAGAAAGTCATTGATTTCACCTGTTTTCTGTTGCTTTGACACAAACATTCTTCTCATATTTACATTCATCACTTCAGTTCACGCAAGAAAAAGTGTAGAAGTAAGAGAGTGTGTGTGTGAGGACATCATCAATACCATTCAGCTGAGACTCACTAAAGCTTGCCTTCGGTAAGAAAATTTCCCTTTTATTCCAGGATGTTCCGTATGGACATGGCAGAGGCGCTCTGGGCGTAAGGTATATAGCTGTCTGTCAGATGCGCATATAGAGGAGGTTCACAGAATATAACCGGATGTGATACATGGAAAGAATATTGTAAAACTCATTTCTTTTACTGTTTGCGCAAGCTGAATAGGACTGAATAGGACTCCGCAATTTGATTTGTGATCTTTGGAATTTCTTCACCAAGCCTGACCTTGCTGGTTTGATCAATAAAGGTGTAAAGGTCACGTCAACAGACGGCCTCCACGTCCTGCCTGTGGCGGATCGTGTGGGATGTCCTCCCACTTAAAATCTTGAGTCAGATGTTCTATATCCCGTCTGTCATGATAACAACGCACGTCACAGTTTTCAAAATTTGATATTACATGCATGTTATGTGACCGACGCTAACCGACCGCTCAAAAATATATGAAACGTTAATAGAAAATTGATGTAGATGGATGTAAAATTTATAAAACATTTTCTTCTGGCTTCCCTGCCTACCGTCACGTAACTGGCGCGTCTCAGCTGGCGTTCCAATACTCCGCCACGATGAGATGAATATCCAATCTTTTTCGGAGACTGGCGAGGTTGACGGTGACTGAGGAAGGAAATAAATAATCCGAAAATTTTGCCCACGTAT
>JAUTYZ010375368.1:0-21901 GCA_032273725.1 Panulirus interruptus | reverse complement strand
TCACATCTATACACGAATGTTGTGTGTAATGCACACACACACACACACACACACACACATATATATGTATGGAAGTGGTGTGTATAAAACTTTCATAATGCTTGAAGAATCAACTAGAAGTGCACAGTAAAAAAAATAGATGTCTTGTACTAGTGTAGATATCCATATTTCACCTCAACACAATGAACACTGATTATATTATGTATGTGAGAGTTAACTGAAGTTGCAAGCACCTGATCCACTTCATGGACAGGGGAATATAGTGAATGATAATAAAGAGATGGGTTAATATACAGAAAAGTGTTCTGAATGACATGAAAAAGTCCAATGTACAGAAATAATAATAAAAGATCAAATGATGTCCCTTACAACTGCCATTAAGTGACACATTATGATTAGAAAATGATGACATAAAACGAACCATAGGGTGGTAAATATGTTGGTTAAAAATAAAAGGTCACTAGCAAAATACAGAATTCTAGATTCTCAAAGAACAACAGAATCAGGTTGCTGCATCTTCAAACACCATATATGCAAAATTACTTTACTAACAAAACCCATGTACCCTAAGAAGAATGTACATACCCTTTGTAGTTTACTAACAAAACCCATGTACCCTAAGAAGAATGTACATACCCTTTGTAGTCTAAGTAGTGCACCTAAAATGTCTGCTTTATGTAGAATGCACTTAATATGATTGCTGTAGGTAAAAAGCACCTACACTGTGTGTTTCAAGAAGAAATTACTTAACCTGTGAGCTCTAGGTAAAATGCACCTAACATGTGGTCAAAGTGGAATGCAACTACCCTGTGTATTCCATACAAAATATATCTAACCTGGACAAGGGAATACAAAACAGTATTAAAAAATCAGTCAGAGTGTGGTAAAAAAAATCACAATGGGCATGATCTATTAATTACACCCACTCCCCCCATGCCAATATAAAAAAATTTAGCTATCATACCTGGATGGTGGTCAACTGTTCAACAACAGTATAGTCAACAAGAGCCTTGATTCTCTCTTGGAAGCTCTCAAGTTTCTGTTGTGCAGAAGACAATTTCACCTTGGTCTCCTTCTGCTCCAAAAAAGGATGGGGAAGACAGATTAATTTCATATTCCTATGAGACACACTTTTTATTGCTGGAACTCAAAAACACTTAGGTAACAGGAAAATCAATGAGAATTTAAGCAGACTGAATGAGAAGTTGTCAAGATAACAGTTTCCGGATGATACATGATTAATAGAAGGAACAAATATGAATACAAAAGTAATAACAAACAATACACACAAATCTTTCTATTCCATTAAGCAACTTTTCCAGTCCAGATAAGAAACTCATGCTTCACTCAAGTGTTAGTGATGTGCTAACACTGCACCCAGTTATGTGACTTAAAATTTCTGCTTATCAAGTTTATAAGATAGATTTGGGGAAAAACACATATCTTGCATCTTTAAGATGTAAATTGTAAAAAAAGAAAAAAATAGCAAGAAATTTTACGGCAATCTAACAACTAAATGATTTACGATACCTCTAGCATAAATGCATTGATAAATATTTATACGCAAAATATAAAGAACAATCATCATCAAATTTCTGTTACACTATAAAACTGAATCCCATCACCTGAATCAACTTTACACAAAATGCTCCAGACTCTATGCTCTACATCACTTATATTTTTATCTGTAGAAATTAATACAGCTAAAACAATGTTATCTGCATTTATAGTGGGAGCACTATCTCTGACAATTTATCATAGAGTGAGGTGCATCCTTGAAAGCATGAAACAAATCAACAAATAAAAGTCCAATAATTTCAAACAAAATATACTTAGTTTTGTATACACTATAGGAACATAACATGCATATACTGCTTGACTATAAAGTCAATACCTGCTACCACAAACAAGCTACAAGGTCAACATATGTACAAGTAATGCTGGGTGTTAAATTCAAAGTTCATGTCATTCATCCTGAAATCCCCTTCTCTAAATGAACAGGTATAATACTACCAGCTCCTTTTAATGAAAGGAATTCATTTATCACAAATGCAAGTCACATGAAGTTCTCCAAAAGTTGAAAGTACACAGGGTTTTCAGGATAATTCAAAAAGTATAAAGGACTTAATACCATGGGCACAGGGATACCAAGTCCTGATATGCACGCAAGAGAGGAGGGAACTATAAACTAAGGCTGCAGACAAAGGAACTACATAATTCTCAAATTCTGATGCATGACTAGAGGAATCTCGAAAATGTAGCAGGCCATATACTATTTATCTATCATAATCTCAAATTCAAACTTCCTTGAAAAAAAAATCACAAAAAGATCCAATTTCCCGATGTTTTACCTAAAGAGGGATATCAAGATCAAACTCTAAAAAGGGAAAGGGACATTAAACACACACACGCGCGTGCAGTGCTGAAGGCATCACACCTGGTACTCTTTGTGCTGGGCGCATGTTGTACTGGCTTGACAAGGGGCCTGCAGGGGAGCTGCCTTCTTGCTGAACTCAGTCATGATGGTCACACTATCAGAATCTGTTGTCTGTGTCCAGGTCAAACTATCAGTCTGTTGAGTCTGAGTCATGTTAGTGCTTAGGGAACTAGTAGCAGTTACTTGGTCTGGGATGTTTGGGGTTAAAGAAAGATATGTGCTCTCATCAGTCCAGTTTGCTAAACCATGGGGAAGGTTAGCCTTCGTGATTTCAGTCTGATACGTTCTTGTCAGGCGACCACCTTTATCATCAGAAGCTGGTGGAGGCCCACAAGACGAACCAGAGGCATCATCATCATCATCATCATCATCCTCTCCCGTCTCCAAAAGTTCACTCACCAGATCTGCATTTGCTTTCTTGAGCCTGGCTAGCATTTCAAAGTAGTTCTTCTCTGCATCACAGTACACCCATTGGTTACACAGGAAGGAGTCGTTGGAGGCATTCTTCTGTAGGACTTCTTCACGATCCATCTGACGCAGAATCTCATCCACCTCTTGCTCTGCTTCAGATACACGAGAACGATGACGTTTATGATGTCTCTCTTTGATATTTTTATATGATTTTTCAAGTTTTTGAGGCACACGCTGTTCCTTCTGCACTTTTTCTTTAGCCTCTTTTTCTTCTGTATCCTGTTTCTCTATTGTAGAACATGGTTCTGATTTAACCCTTTCAGACTCTTTTACAGTCTCTACTTCTGGTAACTCTATCCTTGGTACATAAGGCACAATATCTTTCACAAAGTCTTCAGGCTCCTCTGAACATGAAGAACGCAATCGGCGGCGACGCTCTTGCTTAGACACAAATTCAGTGAAGCCTTCTTCATCTGTAGTCAAAGACACCTGTGACTTGGGAGGTTCTTCATCAGCAACCACAACTTTAACTGTTTTGGTATGGTAAAGGATGAAGGATTTGTCATCCTTTGGTATTTCTTCCTCTGGTTCTATGACTACTGGCTTACCATGAGCCACAACATCAGCCCATGAGGTGCTCTTCATATGCGCCAGATATTCTTGATATTTAGTCTCCGCCATCTGGATTGCAGACATATCATAGTTCAATGCTGCTGAAGTTTCAGAAATTATGGAAGCTGAAGAGTCTGTCTTTTCAGTTTGAATATCAACGGCTATCTCAGGTGATACAACAAACTCATCCTTTGAAGGATGGATCTGGTATGACTGTGTCAAATATTCCTCATATTTAGTCTCAGCTATTTTGATAGCAGGCATATCATAGCCCATTACTGGCAAAGTTTCTGCAATAGTGGGAGATGATGATTCCTTCTCCTCACTGTTTGGAATCTCTGATGGTACAGTAAATTCATCCACTGGAGGTTGGACCTGGTCTGAGTGAGCCAAATATTCTTGATATTCAGTTTCTGCCATCTGGATTGCAGGCAAATCATAGCTCATTACTACTGAAGATTCAGGAATCATGTATGTTGGGGATTCTGTTTCCTCTTGAGACTGACCATTAAGTACCATCTCTGGTGATTTGGCAAATTTATCCTTTGAAGGTTGAACCTTGTCTGATCTTGCCAAATATTCCTGATACTCTGTTTCAGCCAGCTGTATTGCTGAAATATCATACCTTTCTGATTCACTAAGAACATCATTCTCAGTTATCAATGGTACTCTCATTGGATTTACTTTACTAATGGAGTCCTGCTGCAAAGTGCTCTCATCCAATACAAACATCTGTTGTTCTAACTGTTTGGATAATTCTGCTTCTTTAATTTCTTCTGCTGGCTCTTGCCTCTTGGAAAGGTGATAACACTGTGCCTGATATCTATAATATCTGGATTCAGCCTCACTAATTGCTGCCATATCATAAGAGGAGGATGAAGTTAGCTCAGGAATAGAATTAATAGTAACAGCAGGAGGGGATTTTGGATGGGATTCAAACAGGGTGCCAGGTGTTGTTGAAAGTGTAGGAAGAATGAACTCTTCTTGTGTCAGACTAGTAACACCAGCTACTTGGCCTGGAATCTCCAGTTCAAGTACAGTATCAGCAGCCACTACACGGCTTGGAATTTCTGCCTCAGTGACTGTATCAGAGACCTTTGCTTGGCTTGGAATCTCTTGTGCAGTAATAGTATCAAGAACCTTAGTTTGGCTTGGAATGTTGAACTTTGTGACACTATCAGGAGATTTTGTCTGGATTGGAATCTCTTTCATGAGACTGGTGTCAGGAAGCTTTGTCTGACCTGACACCTCTAGCTGAGGAGCCACATCAGGAACCATTTGCTCAAATAATGTGTTAAGAACCTTATCTTGCCTTGGAATGTCTGGCTCAGGGATGGTGTCAGGAACCTTAGCTAACATTTCAAAATACTTGCGCTCACTGTCTTCAGCTTGCCATTTGTCATGCCAGAAGGTATCATGGATGGCATATATTTGTAACACCTCTTCACGACCCATCTGGCGAAGAATTTCATCCACCTCTCTCTCAGCCTCTGATACATGTTGACGCTGGCTTTTTCGGTGGCTATCCAAGTGTCTTCTATACCTCACTGGTATTTCAACTGTTTCAACCATACTTTCTTCTTCTAATGATTCCACTTCAGAATGAACCTTTGTTAATTCTTGCCCTTCTGCCTGTTCTCTCTCCTCTACAACTTCTACCTCTGGTAATTCTATTCTTGGTACATAAGGCACAATATCTCTCACAACATCTTCAGGCTCTTCAGAACATGATGAGCGCAATCGACGGCGACGTTCTTGCTTTGATACAAATTCAGTGAAACCTTCTTCATCCACAGAGAATGGAACCTGTGGCTTAGGAGGTTCTTCATCAGTAACCACTACTTTAACTGTTTTGGTTTGGTACAGGATAAAGGACTTGTCATCCTTGTGCGCTTCTTCCTCTTGTTCCTGAACTACTGGCTTACCATGGGCCACAATATTTGCCCATGAATTGTTATCCTTGGTCTGTGCTAGATATTCTTGATATCTAGTCTCTGCCATGTGAATAGCAGGCATGTCATAATGTATAATTGTTGAAATTTCAGGAATGATGGGTACTGAGGATTCTGTTTCCTCCTGAGCTTGAGTATTTACCACAGTCTCTGGTGATATAACAGATTCATCCTCTGAAAGATGATCCTGGTCTGAGTGAGCCAAATATTCTTGATATCTAGTCTCAGCCATCTGGATAGCAGGCATGTCATAGCTCATTGCTGTCAAAGTTTCAGCAAATCTGGCCGCTGTGGAGTCTGTTTTATCTTCAGTTTGAGCACCTGTTACCATCTCTGTTGACATGACACACTTATCTTTTGGAAGCTGGGCCTGATCTGACCAAGTCAAATATTCTTGATACTTAGTCTCTGCCATCTGCATAATAGGCATGTCCTTGCTCATTACTGATGATTCACAAGTCATGAATACTGAAGAGGGAGCATCCTCCAATGTATCTTCTTTTTCAACGTGCATGTTCTCTTCTAATATGTCCTTATTTTCTTGCTCTACCTGAGCTAAATACCCATGATACTGTGTCTCAGCCTCTTGAATTGCCACCATATCATAACGTTTCTTTTCATTTTGAAGTGCATCTTTGGTTGTTTTTGTTATTTGCTGTGAATCTACTTCCAGCAGATCTGCATTATCCTCACTCTCAACTGGTCTTCCAGACTGCACCAAATATTCTTGGTACTGTGTCTCTGCCTGCTGAATTAAGGACACATTATAGCCCTCTGCTAGTTGTAGTGCATCAGTTCCTGACAAAGTTTGTTGTGATTCTACTTGAACTGTTCTTTCCTCATCTAACGAAAGTTTGTCTTCAAGTATCTTATCCTTGTCGATCAGGCTTCCCTCAACTATACAACTCTTGTCCACCAAACTCTTCTCTTCAACCAGAGGACTTTTACCCAACACAGTTTCATCAGCATTCATGGTCTGATATTCTGTAACTCCTGTCTCAGCAGTAATAGGCACTTGTGAAACGAATGGTTGTGTAGACTTATCCTGAGTTTCTTTTTCATACAGAGATCTCTTTTGTAGCTGTGAAAGGTATTCATAATACAGAGTTTCAGATTCCAGAATGGCCTTCATGTCATATCTTGTGGAATAAAGATCAGCTGGTACTCTTTGTACAGGAATAACTCCTGTAGCTTGAGATAGTGAATCAAATACTCCTGCATCAACTTCTACAAGAGGATATGCAAGCTGTGTTGATACTGGTGTGACTTCCACTGTTTCAGATCCTGCTTCTGTTAATACATGGGTAAATTCAACTGCCTGAGGCACTGGCTTTTTCTTTTCTTGAATTACTTCTCTTAGCTCTGGTTGGTTAGTAACCATTTCTGCTATCAGAGGAGGTGACTCTTCCATTTCACCTTGCTGAACTTCAACCTCTGAGTCAACAACAGGAATGGGCTCTTCTTCTGGTCTACTTTCTTTCTTGGACTTATCAACAAGGTACTTCTGATAGTATGTTTCAGCATCACGAATACCAAACACATCATACCACAATTCTGATCCCAGATAAAAAGCAGCAAAGAGTTTGTGTTCATATTCAATTACATCTTTGGGTTTTGGAGGAGTTTCTCCTCTTTCAATAGCTGCTGCTATCTTATCTATCTCTTGCTCTGATTCTGATACTTTATATGATCTTTTTGACTTAGATCTTTGCCTAGACTTACTTCTCTTTGGTTTTAAAACTTCAATGAAACCAAATTCATCTTCACTTTTGATCTCCTCAACATCTGCACTCATTGCTTCTTTTACATCCTCTTTTGTAATCTTCATGCTCTCTTTTTTTCTAACTTCTTCCACTACAGCATTAACCACTTCCTCAATTTCGTCAGTAACTCCAGAGGTGCTGTGAGTTTTTCTCCTGTATCTTTCCCTCTTAGATACAAACTCAGTGAATCCTTCTTCATCTATTCCAACACCAGGATCAATATCTTTTGAATTTTCTTCCTTTTGTACAAAAGCAGGGTTTCGATAAACATAGGGCTTTTTAGGTTCTTCTGCTGGTTCATCTACAACAACTGCTGGAGCATGAATAAGAATACTAGCATACGACCTTGACTCCAATGGCCCAGCGGATTCTGAATGCTCTGAGGTCTCAGCAATGCTAACTCCAGAGTCATATTCTGTTTGGGGTTCATGCCAACTGCCTTCTACAAGCCCCATATTCATAGGGACACTGATCTCACGCTCTTCCTGAGGAACCTCCTCTGATTCTATTAACTCATCTTCAACATTTGTTGTAATTAGCAAACTGTCTTCCTCAACGGTGCATGTTTCCTGATTTTGAGAAAGCATTCTTTCCCTTGTTATAACTTCAGCTGGACATTCCTCTTCATCTTCATCATCAAGAGTAAATCCACCTTCTTTAATTATGTCCATCCAATCATCAATGTGTTCAGGTAAAGGAAGAGCAAACTCAGGCTTTGGCTCTGGTGGTTGCTGTACTGGTACAGTTCCTTCAACAGCATCTAACTCAGATGTCATAGCCTCTTGAAGAGCCTCTTCCATATTAGGTACAACCTTTTGTAATCCTAATGGTTCTTCTTTATCAGGTATTTCCTGAGGTTTTGCCACTTCCTCCTCAATTACAAGGCTTTCTAAATCAAAGTCCTTTGGAACAGCTTCTGTGTCAGGTAGAACTTCAGTTTTTGACACCATCACTACTTCATGAGAGTCTTCCTCTTCAATTGTTAATTCTTCTTTCGGCTGGGAAACCATTTCAAATTCTTTAGAACTAGCTGCCTGATCCTGTGGTTCCTGGCTTTCTGAAGCAATTGCTTCTCTTGGAGAGTCCTTATGAATATTCTCTTTCAGCACAACAACGTCCTCTTGTGGCTTTCTCTCAATTTCAGCTTCTTCCATAACTATATCTTCATGTGCAGGTTCTTTCATCACAAGTCCCTCTTGAGGTTCTTGTGTGATATCAAATTCTGGAGCTAAAATTTCCTCCTGCTCCCTTATTTGGAATTCACTTCTGGGATGTGGCTGGACATGAACATCTTTTTCCTGAGGTTCCTGGAGGCCTGTTTCCTTTGGTGCCATAGCTTCTTCCTGGGATTCTTTGTTTTCAGCCTCTTTTGGTATATCGCCATCCTCCATATTCTTATCTCTGCTTTCATATTCTTTGTCCTCTTCACCTTTTTTGCCCTTTCCTCTCTTGGGCCTCTTTTTCTTATTCTTGTAATATTCTTCCCCAGGTAATAATGGGAAAGTGCTACTTTCAGAAGCTCCCATAGAAACTCCTTTCATATAACATGACTGTCTACCATATGCTGCACCTAAAGCAGCATCAGCTGTCTCTCTATCATGGCCTACACCATAGGTGGTGATAGAGGTACTTTCAAGGGGAGCACTTTTGGTCTTAAACAGCTGTTTGCGCTCTTCAAGTGGAATCTTAATCTTTTCCTCTATGCTGGAAGCCCGCATTATTGGCCTCTGTCGCATCCACTGTGGAGTCAAAATTATTTCATCGGGGTCATCAATAACTGCATGAGGACTGGTAGGTCGAGGGTTCATTGGATTAACTGACAGCAATGATGTCATAAAGCCTTCAGAATCTGAGGAAAGCAATGTAGGCTTGAGGACTTTTGGCTCATAGGGTTTTTCAAACCTTGTTAATTGTTTTTTGGTTTCAGCCTCTTCTATATGAAACTGTACAACAGCAATATCTGATTCTGCGGTTTGATCTTTAAACTCGGGTACAATAACACTCTTTTCCTTCACTGAAGATTCTAGCTCTTGTCCCTCAACAGATGTCTCCATTACCACTTTGGCAAAATCAGTCTCAATGCTAGTCACCTCAATGGCCCCTTTTTTGTCCACCTTGGAAGGTTTTTCCTGTTCCTTTTTTGATGTTTCTTTTAAGGGTTTTTCAGCTTCATCATCCTCTTCTTTTGCCTTAGTCCTTTTCTTCTTCTTCTTTTTCTCAGAATGTTTTGGATTAGTAACTGGCTCATTATGGGTCTTCATTTTCCTGACCTCCTGAGCTTTAGTTTCATCTACCTTCATTTTGTTTGTCTGTTCTTGTGGGTTTTTGGTAATCTTCTCCTCACCCACATTTTCCAGCTGCTTTGAAGATTGAGTTACACTTACCTCCCCTTTAACCTCAGCAGAAGCTCCAGTACATGTATGCTTAGAGTATGTTTGTTCTTGCCTTTCCTTCTTTGACAGAATTTCCTCAAATCTATCAGAGTTTTTCTCTGGCTTGGCAAAGGGATTTTCCACTTTTTCAGGTGGCTTTTGCACAGTTAAAACCTCTTTCATCTCCATCTGACCCAAGTTCTCTTGTGTAACACTAATGCCATGAACCGTGTGTTCTTCCCTGACAACAGGTATGTTTGATTTGGAACTGATCAAAGATTCACTTTCTGCCTTGGTCTTAGCCACTGAAACTGGTGTGCATTCCTCAACTAATTCAGAGGGGTTTTCTTCGTCAGACTCTGAATCAAAAGTGAAGCCTCCACTCTCAATTATTTCCATGAAATCATTTGCGTGATCTGGAATAGGAAGGCTAAAGACAGGATGCTTCACTTGAGAAGTACCAACAGAGTCTACTGTTTCAGTTGAAATGTTATTTGTGGTTGAGGGAAGACTGGTGTCAACCTCAGGGTCTTTAACAGAATCTTCATCAATGGGTTTCTCATCTTCATCATCAAGTGTGAATCCACCTTCCTCTATCATTTCCATCCAAATATTTGCATGATCAGGTACTGGAAGAGCAAATGGTTTGTGATCCTCAGGTTTCTTGGATGATTCCAGCTCTTGCACTGGTTGTTCTACTATATCTTTTCCTTCTTCAGTATGAATATAATCACCATCAGTGGCAATTTTTAATCTAGTTTCTTTCCCTGGATGTTCTTTCTTTCCATTGTCTTTACCAAAGCCAGTGAAATTATTGACAGTAGCATTCCCAGAGGTTTCAGATATGGTTACAATCCCTTCGTCCTCATCACCCAACGAGTATCTGCCATCTTCAATCATCTTCATCCAGTCACTTGCATGATCAGGGAGAGGAAGGTTGGAATATGGGTCTTCTTGTGGTTTCTGTATCAAGTAAGGTTTCAGGTTTTGTGTGGGCTCCACAGATTCTTCAGCTGGCAGTGGGAAATGAATATCAAAAGCCACCTGAGGAGTGGTTGGTGCTTTGACAGCTTCTTCACCATCACCTTCATCCTTATGTGAGAATCCTCTTTCCTGAGGCATATCCAACTGATCACTAGCAGGAGCCATAACCAGCTCAAATACTGATTTAGAATTTAGCAACTCATCAGCAAAATGGGGCTCAGTTCCTTTAACCAAATACTGAATATTATCAGGTACATGTGTGAGAGGGGTCTTGGCACAAATAATATCAGTAGTCACTGCAGAAGACACATTCCGTTGTGTTTTTTTCCCACCAGGTGGTGACATTATACCATCAGTGGAATATCTGGACAATTCTTGCTGGACTACTGAGGCAACAGGTACATCACTCACTGAAGGAGAGGTAGAACTTACAAGTACATCTTCATCATCAAGTGTAAAGCCCCCTCCCTCAATTAATTCCATCCCGTCATTACATTGGTCGGGTAATGGTAGAGCAAAAACAGGTTTTGCCTCTCTTACATCCTCATATGCTGTGTTACAAATGTTTGTCTTGTCTGTATGTGGAGTGGGCATTCTTCCCAGTATCTTAAATGATTCACGAATCTCTGGCTCAGTTTCAACAAGTTTGCCTTCAGTCATCACAATCCTTTTCAAAACTTTCTCATTAACTTTCCTTACAGACTCAGCATCACTCTTTATAGATTCAAGATTTGGTTCTGCCAATACCACTTCACTTGCCACTTCAGGTTGATTTTTCTTTGAATCCACATCCATCCCTAAATCCTCTGGTACCTCTATCACTTCCTCAGTCTCCACTGGTTTACCATTAACCATAATGGTCTTTTTAATTACTCTCCTTCTGATGATTTTGTGAGTAGTAGTAACCTTAGGTTCTGTAACTGTCTCAGTAATCACTGAGTCAGCTGGCATACTTTGCGATATCTCTTCAGTGATGTCTTCTGGTTCCTCTACTACTTCCTCAGTCTCCACTGGTTTACCATCAACCATAATATTCTTCTTTATTATTTTCCTTCTGATGATTCTGTGGATAGTTGTCACCTCAGGTTCTGTAACTGTCTCAGTAATCACAGAATCAGCTGGAAGGTTTTGCAGCATCTCTTCAGTGACATTTTCTGGTTCCTCTACCACTTCCTCAGTCTTTACTGGTTTACCATCAACTATAATAATCTTCTTGATTATTTTCCTTTTGATGACTCCGTGGACTGTAGCCACTTCTGGTTCTGTAACTGTCTCAGTAATCACAGAGTTAGCTGGCAGGTTTTGCAGCATCTCATCTGTGACATCTTCTGGGTCCTCTACCACTTCCTCAGTCTCTACAGGTTTACCATCAACCATCATATTGATTTTTATAATTCTCTTGCGCATAACTCTGTGTTTCTTATCTGTAGATCTCTGAGAGTCAACAGCAGATTTTCTCTTAACTGTTTCTGAATCAACTTTGGGGCATGTTACAATCTCCTCTGTGTCCATTCTTTGTTTGTCTTTGTCACCTGTTTGTTCCTGAGATTCCACAGCAGACTCTGCTTTCAATGAATCTGCTATACTTTGATTCTGAAATTCTTCATGAATGGCATTTACTGGTTCCTCTGCTTCTTCGGTTACAATGGGTTTGCCATCAATCACTGTAACTTTTACTTTTCTATGACGAATGATCATACGGTTTGTTGATGCATCTGGTTCTGTGAATGATTCATCCATCACAGAATCCACTGTCAAACTCTTCAGCATTTCCTCTGTGACTTCCTCAGGCTCCTCTATCAGTTCTTCTTTTTTAACAGGTTTACCGTCAACCATAACTACCTTCTCGATCATTCTCCTTCTAATCATTTTACGACCTGTGACCTCGGGTTCAGTAACTGTTTCATTTATCATAGTGCTAGCTGGCTGGTCTTGAAGCATTTCCTCTATAACATTTTCTGTTTCCTGTACCACTTCTTCCCTCTCTAATGGTTTACCATCAACAGTAGCATTCTTTTTAATTACTGTTCCCCTGATGGCCTTGTCAGATGGTTCTTTTTCAAATTCCATGGAGTTTGTTGGAAGGCCCGGAAGCATTTCCACAGCAACATCCTCTGGCTCTTCTATTACTTCTTCTGTCTCCACTGATTTACCATCAGCCATGGTAACCTTCTTAACTATTCTCTTAATAATTCTGCGTGTTGTAATTACCTCTGGTTCTGTGACAGTCTCAGTAAGCACAGATTCAGCTGGCAAACTTTGTGACATTTCCTCAGTAATTTCTTCCGGTTCCTCTACCACTTCCTCAGTCTCAACTGGTTTACCATTAACCATAATGATCTTCTTGATTATTTTCCTTCTGATGATTCTGTGGGTGGTAATTACTTCAGGTTCTGAGATTATCTCAGTAGTCACAGATTCAGCAGGCAAGCCTTGCAGTATTTCCTCAGAGACTTCTGGTTCCTCTATTACTTCCTCTGTTTCCACTGGTTTACCATCAACAATAATTTTCTTTATTATTTTCCGTCTGATGATTTTGTGGATTGTAGTCACCTCAGGTTCTGTTACTGTCTCAGTAATTACAGATTCAGCTGGCATACCTTGCAGCATCTCCTCAGTAACATCTTCTGGTTCCTCTACTACTTCCTCAGTTTCCACTGGTTTGCCATCAACAATGATAGTCTTCTTGATTATTTTCCTTCTTATGATCCTACGAACAATGACAGAGGAGCTCTTAGTTTCAGCTGCCCCATTTCTTGTAATATCTTGTGAAAGATCATGATGCACATTTTCTGTAGTGATATAGCTCTGAACATTTGGTTCCTTGATTACCTCCTGCATTTCAACAGACTTACCATCAACAGCTACATCCTCTGTCCATACACCTTCAGTCTTGGACTTCTTTGTTTCATTTATTCTCTCTGTAAAAGTTTTGGATCTGCTCTCTACATCATTACCTGACTGGTGAGCTTCTCCATCTAAAGAACACCATCCCTTCCCTATGTTTTCTCTCCCTTCCTTAACATGTTCTGGCTGGAGAAGGCCAAATGCTGATTCTTCTGTTGATCCATGTTTGGTGGATAAAGCTTTTATGTCTTCCATTCTGGGTATTTCTTCATCGACTAGCAGTGTGAATGCTTCTAATCCAGCTCTCCCTTTGAAAGTAAAGCCTCCTTCTTCTTCAGCTTCCCACCAGTTATTTGCATAATCTTTAACAGGATGTCCAAATTCAGTCTTCTTATCAGGAAGGCTTTCTTGAGAAACAGGGGCATCATAATGCAAAGACTCAGTGGAAATCAATGACATTTCCTTACAAATGTCATGCATGTCCTCACTTTGAAGAGCAGTTTCACCCTTAGCCCCATGTTCCATGCAGATATTGTCTAATCTGGAGACTGACAAAGATACAGTTGACATATCTGATGGAGCAACCACTGCATCATCCTGAGGACTTTGTTCTGACTGACTCTTCTTTTCTGCAGAGATGTCTTCATTCTTTCTAGCTCGAACACTATCTTCCATGAGCTTAGAACTTGAAATGGGGGTCTCTACTGGAGATACACTACTAGTATCTACAGGAGTTATAGGGCCTATAGTGGATAAGTCAGGTAGAGGATCATCTACAAGGTCAACAGATACACCATTAAGGGTTTTGTTAGAGGATGCTGCCACTTGCTCAGGTACTGATACAACTACAGGTTCCACAGTATGCTTAGAAATGGCAGGAGAGGTGGATGTCTTATACTCCTCCATATGGATCTGCATATCTTCCCCCACAGTCTCATCAGGCTGCACTTGTGTCTGCATTTCACTGTCATCAGAGTTGAAACTCACACTCTTTGTTTTCATAAATTCTGTTTTGCATTTAGGGACAGTGGTCTCCAATGGCTGGCATGCTTCTTTCTCCAGATCAACAAGTTTAGGTTTCTGGGGTTTTTTCTCTGATTTTTCTGCAGACTCTACTTTTGGCTGGCCTATGACATCACTGGAAGTCTGATCAACTGGCTTTGGTGTTGCAGACCGTTCTGCCTTCCTGGTCTTCTTAGAACCTCTTCTCTTTGGTTTATCATCTACAGGCACAAGCTTTGGAGTTGGAGGTGGCTGGATCTTTCCACTCTTTTCCATCTCTTCAATTTCTCTCAGAGCTTTTTCCACTTCATCTTCTTGGTCCTTTGGATTTGATCTATTTCGCCTTTTCTTCTTCTTACGCTTCTCTTCATTATCATGGGCTTTTGGTTCTTCTGAAAGAATACTTTCTACAGCACTGTTCATGGTGGGAATGTCATTTTTTCTAATAATCTCCTCTTGATCTTTTTGTTCCTTTTCTTGTGACTTTTGTGGAAGATTTGTGTACTCTTGTTCTTCAGACCTCTGTGAAAGATTTATGTCTTCTTTTTCTTGAGACTTTTGTGAATAATTTACATTAACACTTTCTGTTACTAAATCTTCTTTCTTTTGAGTGGCTTGAGCTGAATGAATCTTGATGTCTTGGAATGATGCTGGGGTTACTGCAGCATGATCTTCCTTAGGACGTCTCATTTTGATATGCTTCTCTTCTCTCTTGATTGGTTCTTTCTTTATGTTTTCAATCTTCATCTCTTCTCTATCTTTTGGAGCCTCATTAGCATCTAAAATGCTGTCTCCTCTCCTTCTTCTGGCACTCTTAGACCGTGATCGTCTATCTGACTCTTCCCTGAAGAGAAGGCCAGGAATATAGGTTTCCATTCGCTGCAAATCTTCCTCTTTCTTTGGCCCTTCTGATTCTTTCGCCAATGTAACTTCAATCTTTGGTTCATAGGATCTCTTTTTTCCTCTTGATCTATCATGCTCATATGTAGCTGCTTGAGTCACGGTGGTCTGCTGTTCAATGTTAGGTTTGCTGGGAGCCTCTACATATTCTACTTTATGTTCTGTATGAACCACTTTCTCAGGCTGAGTTGGCCCCTTGACATATGACATAACTGACCTGAGTGCACCATAAGTGTGTGTAACGACAGCTGAAGGGGCATTCTTGAGACCAATAGCTAGAATCTGAGCATAGGACAATTTAGACTTATTTACTGGCTCTGTCATTACTGGGACCTGAGCTGCTTCACTGATATGTTGCTGTTTAGGTTCGAGAACTATCTGTGCCTCAATTTTTTCTTCAGCTGGAGATGGTTCAAATACCATGGAGGGGACATCAGCTACTTCAACAGTCTCCATTTCTTCTTCCTCCTCCTGGTACTGCTCTGGTGTCTCTGGAGGGGTCATCATGGGTGGGGTTACAGTTGGTTGGGTTGTAATCAAACTAATCATGGGGGTTTCTTCAGTTGTGGGCTGGTCTATGGCAACACTTGAGAACTCATTACTGGCTTCACTGGTCTGCTGGTAGTCATCCACTTGCCCATATGACTGTACACTAAAACCTTCAGGAATATAACCTGTAGTGACTGGGAACTGGGTCATTCCCTGGTAGAAGTTCATAGTATTGATGTTACTGTTCATAACAATACCTTGCACTGAATTTTCCATAGCTTGCACAGGACTCTGAATGGTTTGCATATCCACAGGGTACCCATGTTGGAAAATGGGTGCACTAACAGGTTGCTGGTAGCTTGGGTCAGGGGTCTCTGATATTTCAACACTTTCAGGTAAGAACGTGGTCTGTTCAATGTACCCAGGGTATGGTGGAATAACAACAGCAGGTTCTTCCTCTACTTGCTGAGGTACAGGTTGTGACTCTACTTCTTCACTTTCAGGTAAATCATCTTCAGGGACAGTATATTCTTGATTAGGAACTTCAACGTACTCTATACTTTCACAGACGGTAGTAGATGGTATGGTCACAGCAGAAGTTACAGTTTGTACAATGGATTCAATCATCTGACTAGGAACCTCTGTAACAGTGACTTCTTGTACTTCAGTTTGAGCTAGTATGTCTGATGTCACAACTGCCTCCTCTAAATCATGTTCCCTTTCTTGCTTTGTTTTCATTTCAAGCTTCCCTTTGAGAATTTCTGCATACGTTATCTTCCCATCCCACATTAAGGAGGGCATAACCCTACAGGCTCTAACTTCTTCAACAGTTGTCTGAGGTTGTTCTTGTACTTCAACTATACTAACTTTCTGCTGTTCACGACGCTGTACTTGTGGACTTGATTTTGGACTCTCCGTTGGACTTGTCTTTGGAGTCACCATCGGTGTATCTTTTGGACTCTCTCGAGGACTTGTCCTAGGTTTGGTATAAGGAACATTTCTTGGACTACTTCTTCGGCTATTTCTACGACTTGGAGCATCATAGTAGACTTCTTCCAGTGGTTCTGCTGGGTTTTGGTGCTCAGGTTGCTGCTCCATTGGTTGTTTTTTACGGTAACGGCGATCTCGCTGCTGTACACGTCGAGTTGTTTTGGCATCTTGCTCAAAGCTCTGAGACTTCTGAGTTTTAGCAAACTGTTGTTGGCGGTTCCTACGATCACGGACTTGCTTTTCTTCTTTGTAAGCAGCTCCTGCTGCTTGACTAGTGACAACAGTAGGTTCTTCTTTGGTTGAAGTATCACTTGGTGCTTCCACAGTAATGTTATCTTCTCTTGCTGATTCAGCAATCAAAGTTGGTGTTGCAGGTAAAGATGACGACACTTGATTTGTTACAGTATGAGTAGATACTGGCTGAGCAGATGAAACCTGAGGTATTGTAGCTTCTGGGACATAAGTCTGGTAGAAGACACCAGGACTCTTGCGTCCTGCGGCAACATCTGCCCAGGTTAGTTGCAACCCAGTCTCCAGAGTGACAAGTGTGCTGCGTGCCTGCTGTTGACTGATGTTCCTCACAGTCACACCCGTCAGAGTCTTCACCTCGGAATCCAAGCTGTCAGCTTCACTCGCAGGCAGTTCCTGGGTGATCACCACTTGGACATCTTGGTTGGGCTCATCAAGAACCGTCCTGGGTTGCAAGGCCGAGAACTGGGCCTCCTCCTCAGGGGGTGTATCAAACGAAGAGGTGAGAGTGCTCGTTTCGGTCGTGTCTAGCGTTAGCTCGGTCGGAATCACCGCACAGGGGTCAATCTGGGAGATTCGTTCGGTGAGCTCGACAATGTGTCGTTGATGAGATTCATACTGGCCTTGGAGCACCTGTGGTATGCAGTCCCGGCAAAGAAGAGTGGCATTGTGAGTGGATTGGAGACACACAAGCATTGCATAAAACAATGTTTACAAATGTGTTAAAAAGGATTGGATGAAAAGGGGCAAACTGTATGCTAGCTATGATAGAGCCAAACTGGCAAATGGAATGTATATTAAGGCTGCATTTCATTTCCCTGTTCCCTAACTGGAAGAGGGAAGCACCACAGAAAAGGATATAAAAGTTAGGATGGTGGATGGTATGGAAGAGAGAGAGGCAGGCGTCCTACTAGGTGTCAAGTGGTGCAGTGTCAGGAGTACCCCGTTGGTTAAGGAGTTTGATACGCTCATTCCGCGCACTGATCTTGCACTGAATGGCTTTGATCCTCTCTCGGCAGGCCTGTGAGTGGATATTGAGTGCCAATACTTCAGAAACCTACATCCAGAGAGAGCTTTAGCTTTACATTACCTGTTATGTGAGGGGCGACTCTTATGTGCCAGGTTAACTAGACCCTTCACCTCATTAGTGTTTGATAGCTTGTTGAATTGATTCAATCAGGTGTGACAGTCATAATCAATAACTCAGCATAATATATCATGTGTAGAATAATTTATATAAACAAAAATGGTGGTTAAAATCCAAATCTACACTAAAAAAAAAGCTTGTTAATTAATAATTAGTACAGAGAGATTATTTGAAAAGAGGCAGAGCGTTATAAAACTATCCACGAATGGAATGCAATGTTAAGCTTCAAGCACACCCTCAGTTGCTGGCTGTGTTGCACTCACTCCTGCCTTGTGCATGTATCATGTCACTGAGTGTACTTAATGTTATGCATGATGCCATGAGTCTTGTTGCATGATATATCTATAACATTATGCATGATGCGATATGTCCTGTTACATGATGTACTTAATGTAATGCATGATGCAAATGTGTCCTGTTGCATGATGTCCTTAATGTAATGCATGATTACTTAATGTAATACATGATACAAACGTGTCCAGTTGCATGATGTACTTAATGTAATGCATGATGCAAATGTGTCCTGTTGCAAGATGTACACAACATAATGCAAGGTGCAAACGTGTCCTGTTGCAAGATGCACTTCATGTAATGCATGATGCAAATGTGTCCTGTTGCATGATGCACTTAATGTAATGCATGATGCTGTGTGTCCTGTTACAGGATGTACTTAATGGGATGCATGATGCAGTGTGTCCCATTGCATGATCTACTCTGTCATACTGCATAACATATTTCATGACATAATGTGGCATGCTGCATAAGGTACTGTTGGAATGTATGATACAAGTATTGTGTTCCAAGATATGAGTTATGATATAAGATGCTGAACTAGTTGCATGATATGTATCATGTGTTAAGATGCTAAACATGTTGCATGATGTATGTCATGTGGTATGATGGTGAATATGTCGCATATGTATCATGTGTTCTGATACTGAACATGCTGCACATGTATCATCTGCTAAGATACAGAACATGTTGCATGATATGTCAAGTTATGATGATGAATGTGTTGCATAACATATGTGTTAAGATACTAAACATGTTGCATGATACATGTCATGTATTATGATGCTGAACATGTTAAATATGTATATGTTACGATGCTTAATATGTTGCATGATATGTATCATATGTTAAGATGCTGAACATGTTATATGACACATGTTATGATGCTGAACATGTTACACGATATGAATCTTATGATACTACATGATACATGTCATGCATTATGATGCTTCTGTTGCATGGCAAGTGTTATTTTGCAGTACACACATGACATGATGCACAATGCTTTCATAAGTTGCATGATACATGAGATGCTGTATGTGCTCTGCATTGCATTACATTTGCATACATTACATATGCTTCCTATGCATGTGTCATATAAATGATGTGCATTGTGTACATGCTATGCAGTATGATATATGAGTTGTACAACAGCACATATCATGCTGTAAGAAATCAAAACTAGATGATGTTGTATGATGTCACCTTGTATTTACATGATCCAAACTAAGCAGCATGTTACATATGTGATTCATGCTGGGTGATACATGTTCCATAATACATGTGTGATAAATAATGCAATGTGTCAGGAGCAATACACAGTGAATGATACATATCACACATGCAATTCAAGCTGTATGATACATGTGTACTGCATGATGCATGATACATGGTCTAAACTTTATGGAATGAATCATATATGTGACACACAGCCCATATCAACAAATGTATAATGTGTCATATATGTGGTACATATGGTCCACATTAACAAATATATGTGCTACAATGCATGCAACCCATGCAGTAAGATTAATTACGGTACCATAAATGCCATGTCACATATGTGATGTATACTCCATTTGCATGGTATATGTATCATGCATGGTGACACATATCATGTATCAAGGCACATGACACATGCACTATCTGTACATTATATAACAACCATGTTACATAATGGCAGGGGGGGAAGCCCATTATGTGACAATGAATCAGGTATTGCATGACACATGACCTACTGCATGGTACATGAACATGAAGCTTGTGGTGAATGATACGGAACATGTTTCATATTTGACAATGTTATATATATGCCTCTATGATACACGTTGAATAATACAATTAATTTCTTATAGGTCAGAAGCTGCGTGATGTATGTTACGTACAGCATGACTGTGACAGGCTTTTCAGGATGTATGATACATGCTGTCTGATACATGGGAAATGTTTCGTGATAGTAAAATATGAATGATAAAGCTGTCACATGCTCTATGATATGTGGCAGATGTTGCATGACACATAGTACATGGTATGTGATACATGGTAAATGTTCCATGATGAATGACACATACTATATGGTATGTGATACATGGTAAATGTTCCCTGATGGATGACAAATGTGTACAATAAGATACATGGCAAATGCTGCATGAAACAGGATGTGTGATACATGATAAATGTTAAATGTTGCATGATAAATAATCAAATTTTAAATGTCTGCATGATACATGTGAGTGTAACCTGATACTACGTGATATATGGTGTGTGTTGCACGGTAAAACGCAAATGTTGTATGATACATGATAAATGTATCACACATGGAAAACGATCCATGATACATAATTAGTATAATTATGGTCCATAAATGCTGAGTGCCAATAAACGATGAATGGTACAAGCTAAATGATGCATAATACATGGTACATGTATTATACCTTAAGTATGATACATGATATATCAAATGTTTGATACATGATAAATGTGGCATGATAATGGTGGATGTATGATACATGATGTGATACATAAAAGATTCCGAATGATACATGATAAAATTATGCTTGATACATGACGAATGTCTGATACATGGCAAACGATGACTGATACACGTTCAATGATGTTTGATACATGATAAATGTGGCTCGATACAATAAAAATATGGCTTGATACACGATAAATGTGGCTCGATACATGAAAAATACGGCTTGATACATGATACTTGGCTTGACATATGATATTTAATACATTCCAAGAGATGACTTGACACATGTTCAGTGATACTCGTTTACACGGTAAATTGCCATCATGCAGAATTAAGGCATACAATAAACAGTGAATGATAATACACTGGTAAATCTTGCATGAAATGTTACACGATGAATGAGATGGCAAATGTTATGAAATACAGTAATAATCTTGTATCGCAAAGTGACATGTATGATGCATGAGATGGCAATTGATATGAAATACATTTCCCTTGCATCGCAAGTGAAATGTATGATACGAGGTAAGTGTTTTGAGTGATACATGGTCATTTGTGCATATGATACATGGTGTAATGTGTTGCGTGTCGTCTTATATATAATGTATGCTGTGTGGTAGATGCGACATGACGCGGCACATGCTCCATGACCCGGCTCTATGAGGCATAATACATGTTGCATGACATGATACAGCATATGTAGCATGACATAAAGAGAGAGAGATAAAGAGAAAAAGAGAGAGAGCAAGAGCTGGGAAAGACAAGGAAAGGGGAGTTAAGTAGCACTAAAGGGAGGCGAAGCCAGCCAGGAACGCACGCACACACGCACACAGTTAACAGACGTGCCGAAGCAAAAAATAATCACAATAAAAGAAAAAAAAAGTAAATAAAAAGAAGGCGAGGCGACTTTGCAAGCGCCGGAACAAAGTAAGGGGTTTGGTTTGGCAGGCCGATGGCCGCCGAGCTGGTAGAAGCG
>JAUTYZ010374268.1:4941-15596 GCA_032273725.1 Panulirus interruptus | reverse complement strand
GTAAAGTTGTATTGCCTCAAGTCGTTCTCCGAGTCATCTCAGTTTTGAATTTCTCGTAGGCATCCTACATTAGTCACTCGTCTAAACAGCTACACAAAATAAATAGAATAACCCTTGAGATACGTAATGCATTTGTCAAAGTGCTCATTCATTTCTTTGTCATCATTCAACTTAAATCATTGGCTGTAGAACATTGTTAATCCTTAGGATGTTATTCATCTATCACCTCTTAATTTTGGAATGCCTTAAGATCTCTTGTCATTCTCTGGTGGTGGCCACTTAAAATTTTTTTTGCCTTGTGTGACTTTCACTGTATGTATGTATATATATAACTTTGGTCAGCCAACAAACTATGTATTTTCCACAGGGTCACCTAAAGCACTCCACTTCTGCCAGTTTTACCCAGTTCAAACTCTCACAGACCATCCTGCCTTGCCACCTCATTGCATTACGTTACTTTTTAGTTGCATAAACTCTCAACTTTATCTTTTCTCACCCACACTCTGACTTGGACACCAGCTTCTGGAGTTTCTGTCTTGAGTTTGCCACTAGAACCACTTCATCTGCAAATAGCAAATGACTCTCCTCCCAGGTGCCCCTTTTACTTCAGCCAAACAGTAGACCCGCCCCTCTCCAAGAGCCATTCATTCCGCTCCCCCACCACCTCATTCATGAATAGATTTAACAGCTATCACACATTCTTGGTGCAGACCCACATTCACTTGGAGCGACTTACCCTCCTCCCTCCTTACTTGCACTCCTGCCTTATCGCCCAGTAAAATTTACTCACTGCATCTATTAGCTTTCCTCCCACTTGGTATATTCATAGTATCTTCAACAAGGAATCTGTGTCAGCCCAGTCATACTCTTTCTCCAGGTCCAATGATGTTGTATACATATTCCTCTGTATCTGTAAGTATTTTTGATATAAATTTTTCAAAGTAAACACCTAGTCAACATATCCTCTGCCTCTCCTTACCATGGGACCAACCTTCCTCTTTACCTGCTGCCACTTTCTCTTGTATACCTTTCAATCACTCACACTCCTTTCTTGCAGGTACCATCCATACAACTTTCTTTTACCTTTCATTAGCAAATTAACTTCCTTACACCTCCACTCAATACCTTTTCTCATACACCCTCATCCCTCACACTCCACCACTCATTTAAGCACTTCTTCCGTAAGTTCCATCCACTTGCTGCACACAGCCCGTTTCATTTTCTTTTGCCTGATGCCATTCTTAACTCAAGTCTCTCATTGTATCTTCGGTCTCTCTTCTAAGCTCTCACTTTCACTCCCCCACCTTCCCACCCATATTATTTTCCCTTTAATTAAAGCCACTACAAACTGTCATACACTCCCTTACCGAGAATGATCAGGCATCCTACCTTCTGCCCTTCTGAGAAGATTAACATCCAGCATACATTCCTTTGCATACCTTTCAATTAGTGCATTATCAAGCAATGCCCATTGACCCTCAGCCCCACTCGCCCATAAATTTTATCAACTTTTTTCTGCTGATCACGGGAACCAGCATGACCTGCTTTTGGTTTAAGAGTATTATTGTGAAATGTTCTCCACAGTTATCGTTAACACTGTCACCAATGCTTGCCTTGTCACATGGTTGATTTTATTTTTCTCCTCCCCTTCTTTGTAGCACCACACCTAGAACCGTTTTCTCATCTCTTTTGTTTATCCTCATTAATATTTTTATCTTTAGTCATGTTTCTATGTCTGTAAAATGGTATGTTTACATCTTAAAAAGACATTCACCTTTTCAGCGGAAGGAAGTAAGCATACAGGGACTGTATGTCGCAGCAACTTCCGTCATATGTACTGGACAATGAAGCAACAGCTGGCTCACCACACCATCACTGGCTGTAATGTTCGTCCAGGAGACCTCTTGGCCTCTGGCACCATTTCTGGACCGGTTAGTACTTGTTCTTTTTCCTTTTTCTAGATGATACAGTATTTTACACTGCAGTTAGATTTGCTATTTTTCGTAAATGTCTGGATTATGCTTGTAATGGTGGTGTACTTAGGTTTTGAGAAGCCACGGCCTGCTCATAGGATAAATAAATGGCTTTGTCAGAAGTATTGCCATTAAAGCAGTTTAATTCCAGTTCTACTTTTTAGAAGCATTTTTTGGAATGTAATTACTCTTTAGAAGTTCATTGCCAATCAGTGACAGACTCTTAAGTCCTTAAAGAGTTAAAGTTTTTTGGGTAGCTATTCAGATTTTTTTAACAAATACTCATCTCTTGATTGAAGGTATGGATGGATGTGGTTGCTATATGTATAGAAATTCAGAGGCTAGAGCTTACTGAATGTTGGCCAGTGTATATCATTTAGAACTACTTCATAATATGATGGCCCTTGCTTTATATTTACCTTGGACAACCAATATGTTTTCATGTTAGGAGGTATACCGATTGATTACTTTTGTTTTAGCAACTGATTGGATTTTTTTTTTAATATTATGTAGCTTAAACTGCCCCAGTAATTTGGAGCAATCACTGACATTTTTTTTGCTAAGGCTATTTCTTTTTGTATCAAATATAGCAAATATCCATACTCTTATAAGAAATACACAAATCTTATGGTACAGCTAGGTTATTAATAGTGCCAGTGCATTTTCTGCTTTATGGGCATTCCTTGATATACATTGTGATTGACAGTTTGATATATAGTTTACGTAGTTCGTTTCGTTCCTACTTCTTTTTTGTCTAAATTATATTCTTATAGTGGAGAAAATCAAAATACGTACTGTATGGCAAATGCAAGTTAAGGCATTTGTCTATGCAAGCACTTTATACTGTTCTTGGCCATTTGCATTGCTGCTGCATTTTGGAGCTTCACTAGTTCTTTACAAGTCAAGCCGCTTTGTTTGATTCTGCCACTACACTTAAAGTGGTTTACAACCTATTCCATACGTTGAACATGTCTAGAAAAAGACCAGCAAATGAAAGTAGCAGTACTGTTGTGATAAGATAGCCCGCAAAACCATTACTTCAGGTGTTATGTTAGAGGTAATAAGTTACATGAAGACTGGTGAAAAATTCTGCTACTGTCAAGCAAAACAAGGAGATGCATCCAAATCATCAAGGCATTGAATTAGGGGAGAAAAACTTCACCCACCTACCTCCTGCACTTTGTAGAAGGCAATTAAGAGGTACGGGAGCAGGGGGTGTGGAAATCCTCCCCACTTGACTTTGTAGAAGGCAGTTAAGAGGGACACGGGCAGGGGTTGTGGACATCCTTCCCACATGTATTTTTTCTAAAGGAAGGAACAGAGGAAGGAGCCAAGAAAGGACTTTTTCCTCTTAAGGCTCAATTTTCTCTGTTCTCGATGCTTACATAGGAAATAGCTAACACATATGAAAAAGAAAAATGTGATTTGATGGAAACATTGGAAGACATGATGAATATTTAGAGTGAGGATCAGAACTAGTTTAATGTGCCACTCAACACCCTGGTAATTTAAGACAAGGCAAGATCATTGTTTGAGGATATGAAGAATGAACATGGAGAAAGCTCACAGGCAGAAACTTTAGGTGCTATCTTGGGATGGTTGAAAGGTTCAAGACTGCACAGCATCAAGGCAAATTGGGAAGCTGCAAGTGCTGACACTTTTGCTGCACCCAGATATCATGCATGATTAAAGATCATTGAAGTTGGTTGGCAGCTACACACTTCAGGAAGCATTTAACGTGGCCTGTTCTAAAAGATGGAACCAGTAGCCAAAGATTATTTGGCACTTCCTATGGGCGACAATGTTACACATTTCAGGCTCAAACTCTTACTGTACCTGTCGTTCAACTCTCAGAAGTGTAGGACTATGAACAGCTTTGTCAGGGTGTAGATAACACTTTTGCCCTGACCAGCCAATGGTATAGGAATTCTGGCACTTGTGTGATACCATGAAATTTGTCAACATTAAAAGTCCTTGTAGAGAAATTAAAGATGACTGAATGGTTTGTGGAAGATCATGTTCGAGTGTTTACTCAATTTCAAGGGTTTTTCTGCAATGAACAGTCGGCAAACCATATAAGGAGACATTTTTAGCTTAGCCCATGACTTTGGCTTTAAGAAGGTCAAAGTAGCTGAAAGTTGAACTGGTAATCTCATATGGTAAAGACGTAACCAATGAAGAGTTAATAATGCTACCACAAAATTGTGCTTCAGGAGAGGAGGAGGAGTTGACTGTAGACCAGTAGTCTGACTTCTCCAAATCGCATCAGACAACAGCACCAATTATATATGCAGACTGAAAGTACCGAGACCAATAAAGGACTTTATCACCTGCTACAAGGAGCTCCACTATACTTGAGAAGTAAAAGTGAGCATTGCAGATGGCATTAGATTCCTGTTTCCACCCAAGACCTACTGCAGTGATAACACCATCTGTAGGAAGGTGTTGCTGATATTGATAACCCACGGGAGGCAGAAGCTCCTAATACCCCTTCCTCACACTCCCAAGAATCCCTTCACTTCTCCTCAACACCTTGCCGCACATTCTTTTCGCACAACGTTCACCATAGTTTCTGGTTATTAAATTTTTTTTTTGATCGCATGTCTTATTATTTTCCATGTTTTGGGTTGAAAACAATTTCTTTGGAATGCATCCTAGGTTATATAATTGGGCCATATGGGAAATGTTTTGATACATGATTATTCTTATGTTAAGGTTTGGAAGAACGACCCAAACTTTTGTTGGAGGATGCCTGTCGTTTTTATATTCTTATACCATGCTTGAACTCTCCACTTTATGTAATTACTCCGACTCTTTTGCTTCGTCACTAGAAGATAAAGTAATTGTGGTGTTCTGCTTGACCAGATGTGGGACAGGGTAGAAGGTATCACAGTTAATACATGTAGGTGCTGCTATTCTCGTATCTAAGTAAATAGAAAGGTTGCCATTTTGCTACATTTTAAGAGGAAGTTATTTTCGTTAAAAGGTGAGCAGTTGGTCTTACTTTTCATTGGCTAAGAGACGCATGCTTCTTCTAGTGTAGCAGGAAGTTCTTAGAAGTAATGTTACTGAAATGAATAAATCAAGTATTCTTTTACTAAGTTGACTCCAAAACATAAATTTGTATTTAACTTTTGTCTTTGACCATGGCAGACCGAAGAGTCATATGGGTCAATGTTGGAGCTGTCATGGCGTGGAAGTAAAACCGTAGACATAGGAAATGGAGCCACACGCAAGTTTCTGCAAGATGGTGATGAAGTAGTAATGACGGGATACTGTCAAGGAGAGGGCTACAGAGTTGGTTTTGGGCTGTGTACTGGCAAGGTTCTCCCAGCCCATCCTCTTTAGTGTTGCCCAAGAATTTTTAGGTACAACACTTGTTGAGCAGCTCATAGAATCAGGTTGTAGATTCCTGGTACAAATTTTTGGGTAGGTATTCCAAATCTTAAGACTATGCATTCCTAGATAGCTTTTGTTTTTAAGAAAAGAAACTATATGCTTTATTTTCAGGCAATTATATTTTCTATAATCAATAAGTATTAAAGCTCTCGGGTGGATCAGGTGCATAAAGGCATTAATTTTGTAGAAACAAGGCAGGTATGGCCAATTCTTTGGGGAAGGTTTCTTTCTACCCCAAGTGTACATTTTGCCTTGCATAAGGTATGGGAAGTTTTTAGATTTAATTTATGAGCATAGAAATGTGATTTTAGTTCTAGTATATGCATAAAGTTAATGGCAATTTTAGTTCCCCAAACTCTTGAAAACAACCCCTACCTTTAGTATGTGTGATAAAGTTTATTTACAGAAACCCAAAGCTGATTGTTCATCTGGTTTCCAGCACTGCAAATTTGTGTGCTTTATTAACTTTAACTGTTAGAATAAATTTTAGACAGAGCACGTGTATTCTAAAATAAATGTAATTAGGACAATATCATATATTACCCTGTTTAAGTAATCTGAGACTGATGTCTGAATATTAGGACTGGAGTTTGATGCAATGGATGGGAAAATAATTTATAAAGGGAATTGTGCATCTTTGCTACTCAATGTTTTATGTACTGTAGTGCAAGTTAAGAATTTCTTAGACTCAAGAATATCTTAAATACTTTTTGTATTCACAACTCCTGCCACTCTACATCTCATACATTCCATCACATTTATGCTATCGTAAATGTAGTTTGAATAAACACAGCGGTTCAATAAGAAATACGTTGACAGTGCCATTCACCTTCATACCGATTACTAACTATGAAAACTTTTTTTTTTTTTACCTTACTTGTCTGTACTACTTCAGCAAGGGAGAATCGGGAACAAATGAAGAGTGGCTGCATTTGCACACTTTCAGTCTCTGTTACATATAATACACTAAAACCAGAACCTAACATCCACAGTAAAGCCCTGCAAACTGGACTAACTTTTGAAAATTCTTTTTTGGCTTTCCTTGGGTAGATTATTGCCTCTTCCCTAGTGATGCTTCTGTCTTCTGAGCATGTAGCAGAAGTTATTTTGTGGAAATGGAAGCACATGCCCCCCTTATTTTGAGTTCCTCTTCTCGCAATTCATGATCCAGCCATTTCTGTTTTGAGGCTATTCAGTCAAGGGACCCGGAAAATTCTCCTTCCTCCGTGTCTCATTCACATACAGCAAGAAGCACTTTTTTTTTCCTGAAAATTTTTTCGGATAGTCATTCTGTGTCTTATACACTACGCCATAGGTTACCGTAAGTTGTCATTCGTAAGTTACGAGCAGGAGACTTTTGCAGATGAGTTAAATTATCATCAGCTTATTGTGTATGACACATACACCTTTCTTTGATGTGCAAAGGGGATGTGTTCCTAGAAAATGTACAAATCAGATTTGTGTAAATTATACCTGTTATTACATAACAGAAATGGGACAGTTCCAATACATCTTACCAGGTAAGAGAATATCAGTCATCAGTAAGTATTTTCACTGATTTTGTGGGGACAAGATCTTTGTGTTACAGGTTTAGGAAAAAGCATGGTCGAAGCATGCTAATTGATGTTTTTTGTTTGATATGTTGAGTAAATATCAAATGCTTTCATGAACCGAGTTTTTTTTATTAAATTTCTTCTGAAATTAGGGTGTGTCTTGTATGCCAATAAATATGGTAAAAGGTTGATTTTTATGGACACTTTAGAATATGCAAGTTAATCAAAACCAACTCTCATGTACTACATCCTTATCTTACTTTTTATATCACCTAACCTGTGGTTATTTCCACATCTCAAACACACTCTCTTTCCTTTACTCTTTGCTGTCGTTCATATGCCACTTCCGTATTAATTCTGTTGAGGGCTACATATGGTACAGTTTCCTATCCTACTGGGTTTCTTTACTCTGGCCATTGAGCAGTGTGCTAGACTTGCTGTCAGGCCGAAATCTTTTCATAAGTAGGTTGGTAGGTAGGCATTGATAATCCATCTTACATGTACTTTTGTTAGTCATTATTCTGTTGGAGAATCTTATAATACCCATGAAGAAATTAAAACTCCTGTTGTTGAAACTATGTACATATTTACACATACAAGACGTTATATTACAAATTTCAACAGACTGTGCCAACTTAGGATTAACTTTACTTACAAAACTACTGTCACAGATGACTTGAGAACTGTCACATATATGGCAACTTAAAGCCTTGAGGGGACTTTGGGCAAGAAACTTGTTACACTGCCATAACAGAAGCCTGCAGCAATGATCAACTGAGATTTAAAGCCATTTCTCATACATATATGGAAAAGTCACATTTACAGAATAATTTTTTAGGGTATGGCTATTTTACATAAAGTTTGATAATCACATTATCAGAAACATTTTTGTGGAAAGACTATTTTACATAAGGTTGATTATACGTCCTCACAGACCCTTTGATCAAAGTTCCAATTTTCTGTCCAGCAGAAATGTGATTTGGTTAAGGCATGACAAGAACATCCCAGAAATGGAAATAAATTGGCTCTAATAGTACTGTATAATGATAAAGTAAAGAAATAGAAAAATTCTTTGTGTCTGGCCACTTGCAAAATGCATTAGTTATCAGTCAAATGTATTACTAGATAAAAAATAAATTATTGATTTAAGACAAAATTATAATGTTTACATATGGCTTTCTTTATCAATAATAAGGGATTTTGAGCATGGTACTATTGACACAATATCACTTTACAGAAGTTATGACTGACATACGTACCTATGCCTTTAACATACATATTTAGTAACATATTTAGTATGATTATTTAAAGTTGAAAAAACCGAATCTCTTGCTACCACCATAGTTCTGATGAGGATACAAGCACATTAATATGTGCTATAGTATCACCAATAAATAAAACTAATAAAAGGAGACATATCAATCCACCCAGAATGAAAATAGTCATAGCTTAGCAGAGACATAACACAAAATACAAATATTTGCTAAAACTAATCACAATATACAGACTTCACTTTGGCAGAAAGACAGTACTGTATGCTGACAAGCTTACACTTAATTAGGTAGACCAACATTATTGCTAATGTACCAAAAGGCACGACTGTAATGCGAAGCACCTGCTGGTGCAGGCAGGAAGTTCATTCATAGTTGTGGAATGACTAACACAATTACACACGCCTTCGAGTCTGAATAAGTACTAGTTCAATAATAAAGCCTGGCAAACGGACACATTAATTTATAATGGAATATAAGATATCTAAGAAACATTCATAAAAACGAAAAGTTTACAGTGAAGATAGCATTTAAAAGCATGTACTGTAATTGCATATACATAAATACACGTAATCTGTTACCATAACCTTTAATGTAACCTAACCAGTAACATGTTAAAAGTTGCAAACTTTCTGAAGATTATACCTCTTTCTTCATCATAGACAGATCTTATTTGTATGACATTTAGTACACTTGACTATCTATGGGGAAAAGACAAAAAATGGTTTAAGAACATATAAATAAGTGCTTTGTGCCTTGTAATCTCTAGATATATCAACATAAGTCACTTTTACACACAAAAAAAATACAAAATACAATATTCTGTTGTGGCCTAGATGCAAACCCTCATGATATACTGGGTATAACTCTCGGTTTGGTTTTACCCAATTCGTAAACAGAAATGTTTTCTCAGGAATCTTTCCCTAATGGAAGGGATGCAGTCAGCCTTATACTATTACCACTGAGAAAAAAAGCAATGAAAACGTTAAGCCATTAGGGAATATGTACATGTTGCAGGGTCCGACACCCTTGACCTGTTAAATATTATAAGGTATGTACACTTTCGTATCCAACCAAATTATACGACTTCTTAACTGTGTAACTTAGCGGATCACAAAATTTTACTACTAAAGCAAACTCTGAAGAAATTATTTTTTATGGCTAAATTTCCTGAAAAGTTTAATTCCACTGCTCATAGAAGTGACTATACGTTAAAATTGGATAATTCATGCTCTAAAGCTAGCGTTAATCTTAAAGTAAACCTCACCAAACTCGGTTTTGTGTGAACAAGAATGCAAAAAACCTGGAAAGGTAGAAACAGGTGGGAAAGAGTCTTTAGTTAAAACTGGACATCTTTCCAGCAAGAAATGACAGCTCGCCTTCTGGAGGCATCTTATTGCCATGAAAACTGATTTGTGGATTATGGCAAAAAAATGTCCTGAATCTGATGGTGTATAGAATAAGACCATAGATGAAATGAAAAACCTTCATATCCTTAAGGAAACAGAATCCTGTGAAATCTCATGGTTCATCTCTGCAATTTTTCGAGAGCCTGACACAATGGATGCCTCCCATTGCGAGTGCCAATTGTAGTGGGATCATGATCATGCTCAGCCAATCACCACACTCTCCTTCCTCTCGGGTGCCAGTGCTGATTGTCGGTGAATATACCGTTTGTGGGAACTTTTAGACGAAGTTTTCTTGTTTAAAATTTGTAATAAAACACCTCTATAATGGATTCAAATAATAACCCAGCTACCCAAGGAGCAGGTTTACCATCTGGTGCAAACAAGCATCCCAGGAAATTGGAAGAGTGGAAGAAAATGAAGGCCAACAAGTTACAGACAAGCCCAGTAACACAAAAAAGTGTGTGGAGGTAGACATTTTTTTCACTGTGCATGCAAATTCAAGTGTTTCCTGAGGTGAGCTTTCAATGTGAAGCATTTTTCAGTGACTATTGATCCATATGTAAAAGTGCTTTGTTTAGTATCTATGGCTTAGACGGAAATCATGTGGATACTGCTTGCAGTAGTTAGAGGTTTGCTAATGGTATTCCTCTTTCTGATAACAGAGGGATGGCAGTCACTAACCAAAGGTGATATCTTTATCACTCAAAACAGTGAAATAGACAGTGCTAAAACGGTGAAATCCTACATGTTTAAGTATTTTGGTACCATTGTTTTTTGGAATGATTACTATAAAAAATAGAATCTAAAATTTCTAGAACCTCAGGTTAAAAGATAATTGTAATAAAACACTGTATAATTACTGAAGCTATTGGTACATGTTCAAAAATATGAAAAATACCTTATGTACTGTAAGAAATCGGAAAAAGGTTCATCGTCCAGCAAGATGACAGCTACAATGATGAAATTAATGTTGAGTACCAAATTCATATTTCAGATTTAATATTGTATCACAAAGATATTTAACTTTTATATTCTTAATGGCAAGCAACA
>JAUTYZ010373161.1:0-15601 GCA_032273725.1 Panulirus interruptus | reverse complement strand
GTATAAACACTGCGCAAGAGATTCCAGCAGAGGATGGCTCGGTTGCTAAACATTTATTGGACATGGAGAAGAAGCAGTGTGAGGAGCTTTTGAAATTAAACTATGGACAAGGAATATGTTATATTTATAATCCTATTGAGTATGCACATGAAATACATGAAGATTTTGTCACAAAGTTCTGCGGTGGAGGAAAAAAACTGCTATTGCTTGGAATGAATCCAGGGCCATGGGGCATGGGGCAGACTGGGGTTAGTGTTTTCATTTTTGTGGATGAATGCATACTGTATTTGTTTACCTAACTTTCTTGCATCTTATTTGTACAGTTTTTCTCACAAGTGATTCACTTAAGTGGGACAGTGCTACAGCATAAATCATTGCTTACCCATGTAATCATGTATTCAGTCTTATAAAACTATTCTAATATCCCATTTAATTTTTCGTCTATGTAATGATGTATATATATATATATTTTTTGTTATAAGCCTAAGAAATTTTTCCAAGTGAAGATTGGTTTGCATGAGGGTTATGTGGTGTTACCATGACTGTTTAATTTGCTTATAGGAGGGATGGTGAGGAAGGTGAATGCTAGGGATTTGATGAGACGAGCAGGTATGCAGTCCGTTGGGGGTGTGGGGGACCTTAGCGGTGAGTCAGTTGTTGTTTGCTGATGACACAGCGCTGGTGGCACATTTAAGCGAGAAACTGCATAAGCTGGTGTCTGAGTTTGGGAGAGTGTTTGTGAAAGATTAAATGTAAATGAAAGCAAGGTTATAAAGTTTAGGTTATTTGGAGTGTAAATTTGAATGGAGAGAATTTGGATGAAAGGAAGTGTTTTAGATACTTGGGAGTGGATAAGGCAGTGAATGGAACCATAGGAGCTGAAGTGTGCCATAGGGTGGATGAGGGGGCAATGAGGAATGCATGGGAAAAGAGGTCACTGTCTATAAGGTCAAAGATGGATATTTTGATAGTATAGAAGTCTCATTGGTGCTGTATGGATATGAGTCATGGGCCTCAGGCAAAAATGTGAAGAAGAGGGTAAATGTGTTGGAAATAAAATATTTGAGGTCAGTATGTGGTGTGAGGAGGGCTGGTTGAATAAAATGATAGGGTAAGAGAGAGGTGTGGCAATACGAGGAATATGTATGAGAGAGCTGAAGAGGGTTTGCTGAAATAATTTGGGCATATGGAGAGGATGACTTAAAAAGTATACACATCAGTAGTGGAGGGAACAAGGAAAATGGAGGAAACCAAGGAGGAGGTAAAAGGATGAAGAGAAAATGTTTTGAAGGCTTGGGGCCAGAACACACTGGAGGGCATGACGCATGCAAGGGGTAGAGGGATTGGAGCAATGTGGTATACAGGGTGTTATGTGCTATCAGTGGGCTGAACCAGAGCATATGAATCGGTTGGGAGAAACCATGGAAAGGTCTATAGGGCCTGGTTGTGGATAGGGGGCTCTAGTTTCAGTTGATTTTACATGACAGCTGGAGAGTGGATGTGAGGGAATGAGGCCATAACTTCATCTGTTCCTGGCACACCTCTCTGATGTGGCAAATGGCAAACATGCATTAAGAAAAAAAGATCACTTTCATAACACAAGTATTGTTTGGACACTACTTCAATTTGGTATAGCTGTACTGAGAGAGAGAGATCATTTTTGACATTTTTACTGAAGTGTATCTCCTACTGTAAAGGTATATTCTTGCAGGTACCCTTTGGAAATGTAAAATATGCAAGAGATTGGTTGGGTGTCAAGGGAAATGTTTCGAAACCTGTAAAGGAGCATCCTAAGAGACAAATCACTGGACTCAAGTGCCCAAGAAATGAGGTACAGTATCATTGTAGAATTTTTTTATCTTTTCTTATTTCAGCCTCAGACAAATTTCTGATTTTTCCTCAGCAATTCATCAGCAATGTTTGAAACTTGTATCACAGAATTGTCCATGTTTAGATATAACATAGATGAATTATTCTATAATATGCTTGTAAGTCATTTATCAAGACTTCTTTAGAACTTTACTATGGAAAGAAATACAGATAGTGTAACACATCCCATAAAACATTTCATACGCTTCCATAAAGGATATTCATGAAGTAAGAAAATAGAATTTATATCTGATATAGTTTAGAATGATTTTACAAGAGAACGAAAGATTATTATCAAGTCAGTGGTTAGAGTTAGAGGAAGTGGAAGGTCATTGACCCTGTGGCTAGGCATAGTTTGTTATTGTCGTGCTGGCTGAATCTGTTTCCATGTAATACAACTCTTTCTTTTCCATATTTTCTCTTAGTCATTGTTCTAATACATGAGCAATTAGAATTGCATTCTTACAGTTTCCTTGAACAGTTGCCTGTTTTTACCTATTTGTGCTGTGTAGGGAGGGATTTCTACTTTCTCGAGGCCCATCTGTTGAACTTTGCAGTCATACAACTTTTTCAAAAAAATTTTGTGCCATCAGCATCTGCTCTTTGATTTCTTTTTATATTCCATCCACTGCTTTGACTCTTTCCTAACATCTGACATCTTTTCTAAAACATTTCTTGTATAATTTCTTGTGTTTACAAATGTTTCATGTAGCTACAAGAAGCTCTGTGGAGAATAAAAGAGGCATACCACACAATTAAAATTTATTAACTTTTTCAGAGGCCTAGTAAACCTTCTCCTCCACTTCTAGTTGAATGCTGAATAAGACAGCAATTCAGGAAAATAACTGGGCGAAGCAGTCAACATCTTAACATGTTTGTTAAATTTGGTGTTGAGATCTTCTCTGTCTAAGGTCCTATCCAAACCATTATTTAGGAGTCTGCAGCACATTCATGTGTTCATAAGACATACAGCAAGTGTCAATGTGCTTTATGACAAAGGAGAGATAACTGATTTCCACATCCTCATGTAGATACATTTCCTTCCTTTGCATATTTTAGAATCTGTCACTTTCATAACCCTATATGTTGCTGTCATGTTGCACATCATCTTCCCTTTCAACTAACTTTAAAATTTTTAGTTTCTTTGTTATGTTACTTGTTTTCCAACTCTTAATACATATTTGCTTTTGCTTTCATATATTATTGATTCATTTTTTTCTCTGAACATATTCTGTAAGTTTGGAAACAGTTTGCTTTTGGAAAGCAATCCTGTAGTAATGATTGTTTATGGAAAGTAATCCAACAAAGACCTCTTATTATGTGCAGGTGAGTGGTGATCGTCTGTGGTCATTGCTGAAAGAGCTTAGTGGCAGCCCTGAAGTGTTATTTTCCCAGGTATTTCTTCATAACTACTGTTCTATCTTCTTCCTCAAGGATTCTGCAAAGAATGTCACACCCCCTGAGCTGAAAGTAAGTTAATATCCCATAAATTACCCCTCTATCAAAGACTTATATATATATGGTATGTAACTTACACTGGGTTCTTGGTTTTTAGTCCATTGTATTGGCACAGATTTTTTTGTCTGAGACACGCTACTTTACATTTGTTAACTAATACACTGAAGTTGGTTTCTGTATAGTCACAGAAACAAAAATTATTCACATATTTATAACTGAAATAAGACAAACTAATACCCCTTGGCCTTTGATGCTGACCACCTGTTCAGTAGTTGTGGACTATAGCTTGGTCTGGGTCCACCTTTTTTCAGGTCAGTAGCCTCCCATCATCAGTGATGGTACTGCCTTACAGGCTGACTTACTGGCCAATCTAAACACCTCATAATTCTCAGGATCCCAGATGATGCTTTGAAAGAGTCCATCATTTCCTTGCCTTTGATTGTAGTAATTACTCATTGGATTGTATGGGGGGGAGTTTTACTCATATGGAGCCCCCATACTTAAACATTCTCTGTCATACAACTTTTTAAATCTCTGAATGCTATCAGCATTAACATTGTTTTCCCGCCCCACTGGAAACAGCTGAATACTCATTAGGTTCTAGTGCTTTACAAATTCCACAAAATCAGATCAAATTTAAAACAATCATCTGTTAAGTTTTCCTTACAACTGAGACACAAATTCAACAGGTAAAGGAACGAGCCAACTTGGAGGCTATATGTGACAGAGCATTGGTTGAAGTAGTGCGACTTCTTGGAGTGGAGCACATTGTTGGTGTAGGGAACTATGCAGCAGATAGAGCCCAAGCAGGTCTACTCAAGGCTGGCTTGGAAACTGTAAAGGTATGTTTATATGTTGAAAAATACTGTACTTGCTTTATTCAGTTAAATGTGAATTTGTACATGTCAAAAAATACTGCTATATTCAATCATTCCTGAATTTGTAGCAATAATGATTTAAAGTACAAGAATTATGTATTAAGTTGGATTAAATGGTTCATGAAAATGGTATGATATCATGTAAATGTAAAGCCAGATTATTTAATGGATTGATGGATCATGGAAAGGTGCCTAAGGATTAGTGGAATTGTGCCATTGTATAAAGGCAAGGGGGACAAAGGTGAGTGTTAAAACTACAGAGGTATAAGTTTTGTTGAGTGTACCTGGTAAGTTGTATGGGAGATTAGTAGTGATTGAGAGGGTGAAGGCATGTATAGAGCATCAGATTGGAGAGGAACAGTGTGGTTTCAGAAGAGACAGAGGATGTGTGTGAGAAATACTTAGAGAAACATAAGGATATGTGTGTGTCATTTATGGATTGGGAGAAAGCTTATGATAGTGTCGATAGAGATACCTCATGGAAGGTCGTATGAATATATCGTGTTTGAGGAAAGCTGCTAGAAGAAGTGAAAAGTTTTATCGAGTAGGAAGAGAGGAGAGTTAGTGTTTCAGGTGAAGGTAGGTCTGCAGCAGGGGTGGTGAGGGAGGTAAATACAAGAGCCTTGGAGATCAGTGGGAATTAATTTTACAGTGCTAAGGCTGCCAGCCATAACTCCAGAGACTGACAAGACCAAGGACAACTAATTCCATGAGGTGGACTTGCTGCCCTGTTACCCCTTACAATTTACAGGTATCTTTATAAAGATAGAACTAAGAAAAAGAATTACTTTTCTGTGTTATTAAAGAAAATTTTCATCTGTTATACAGGTCAGTACTCTGATGCATCCCAGCCCTGTAAACCCCGCTGCAAATAAAGGTTGGAAAGAAATTGCTACAAAACAGTTGACAGAAAATGATATCATACACTATTTTAAACCAAAAACTATTATCTCTGAAAATAAGGAAAGTAATTAGAGTTTTGTTAAAGTAATATCTGCACATTCCAATTGTTTGGTGAAGATTGGGAAGAAAACTTCATTCTTTTATAGGAGCATAAGCATTTTTGAGGCTCAATACTGACACTGGCATGAAAATGACAGATCAGGCAGAAGATCAGTGGATGTTAGAAGCTTTTCACCAAGCAAGAGAAGCATTAGCTTCAGGAGAAGTGCCAGTGGGTTGTGTTTTTGTATACAACAGTGAAATAGTTGCCAGGGGTAGGAATACAGTTAATGAAACCCATAATGCCACTAGACATGCAGAGATGAATTGTGTAGATGAGTTACTGAAATGGTGCAAAGTTAAAAATTTAGACTACAGAACAGTATTTCCAGAAGTGAGTATTTATGTTACAGTAGAGCCATGTGGCATGTGTGCTGATGCTCTTGGTCAATTATGTATCAAGAACATTGCATTTGGTTGCTCAAATGATCGTTTTGGTGGTTGTGGTTCAGTTGTAGATGTACCAAAATTATACAATTATCCAATGAATTTGAAGAAAGGTGTTCGAGCAGAAGAGGCAATAGAACTTCTTAAAGAATTTTATAAAGGAGAGAATCCTAATGCTCCAACTGGGAAAGCAAAGAGGAAAACACCAAAGAAGTGAAGATTGTAAATGCATGAGATATGAAATTGTTATCATGTAAACCAGTTTACCGTTTTAATTTGAATATGGGCTTCAGTATTCTAATGGAAAGTTAGTGACAATAACAGAAGAGTAACTTATCCTTGCATTTGTTTAACTTTTCTTGTTCTTTTGCTTCACTAGCAAAAATTATGGCTGTGGTACAAAACTGTGTATTAGCACCATTATCTTAGAATATATCATTGGTTGAGCCATAGGGACAGGCTACGGTGTGATACAAGGTATGTTTCAGATTTTTTGCACTTTCACTGTGATTTCCCACCCTCTTCAAAACAGTATTTCTTTTGTATGCAATAGATAGTTAAACGTACCATGTACTTGAACAGAAGATGAAGCTTGTCAAAGTGATTTTAATTATGACCATCCAAAGACACAAATATATTTAAATGTGTTTTTGGGTTATTCCTCTTTGTATTTTGGTTTTTACATTTGTCACAAATAAAAAAGATGTATACATAAAACATAAAACACATATATGTTTTACTTAGATGTACATTCGTAGCATTTCCCTTCTTTTCCCCTTATTCATACAAAATATACATGTCTACAATTGCTGCATATCTTGGCAGGTAGGAAGGTTATTTCCAAACTAGATTATTATTCCCAGTACTTGTTTGCCTTTCCTGTTTGGGGTCATTCACAGTTATCAACATTTTCAAAAGTGTATCCACTGTATATTAGGGGTATCAACTAGCCTCTACGATATCAAGGTAGCATCAGGAACAAAAGAACAATGGTCTTATTTGTAAGTAACCACTCCTTAGGTGTCCTGTATACTATACTGAAACCAGCACCTACCATCCACAGCCAAGCCTCACAAACTACTCAATGGTTTACATGACCACTTCATAACAATTTGACAAATCATTTACACCGAAAATACCATAGTAATTTAAGAAATGATAATTCTGACATCATAATACCACTTGCACCTAACACAAAGCTTAAAACTTTTCACGGGAGCAAAACTTAGTTGAGCTTTGTTACAGATATGAGAAAACTCACAATTATTGAAGTTAAAGTTCTCCAGCAGATAAGTGGTCTCAGGACTTAAAGCTAGTGTTGTAACCACTCACACATGTCTATGCTACTCTCTCATGATACCTGTACTGCTCCACATAATCACAGTGATGAGAGGATGAAGGATCAAGAGAATACCATGAGAATGTAGCCAAGATTTTTTACCTGAGGTTCTACAGTGAAATGGCCTCTGTCCCCTTATGTACTTCATGATGCTACTTTGTATTCAGCCTTACAACCAATACGTCTTTACCCATATTACACCTCAACCTAAAGACCACAAACTATATATAAAGCCCATAGAGTATAGGCTTTGCCTCAGCTAACTCTTAGTTGATATGCACTTGTCTGTGGAATAGAGGGTTTCACTCAAGGCAAGAAAAACTATTTAAACAATCAATTAGCTACCTCATCCTGCTTGTTTAGCAAGATAGTTTGCTAGTTACATGTTTTAATGTAAATCAAGGAATATAGGTAGAAGGATCTTTTACTCCATAAATATTTGTGATGGACTTTTGACTCGAACAGAAGCCCTCTTATCATTAAAAACATATATGGTGCTTGGAAAAGCAAACTTTATTTTAACAATAACAATACAATATTTCAAGCTTCCATACACTCTTCATTCACCAATATAAACACTGTCCTTATGAGAAAAAGCATATCACAGTGCAATACAAGGTTCTACATGCAACAGCATTAGGTGTTGGGGATTATAGAACTACACAGGTGAAGGTTAAGCAATACACAATATGATAATAATAAGCAAGGAATGGCATGGTTTATGCAGGATAATCCTGTCTATTTCATCCAGCTGGCCTGCTATTGTTGATCATCGTAAAAAATACATTCACACCCACCAAAACTACGAACAAAACATCAAACAAATGTCATTCAACGTAAAAGAAAACGGGTGTCATGGCTACCCTAATTAACATCAAACAAATGAAGTAACAATAAATGTGCTGCATTAACAATACTAAACACGAGAAGAAATCATGAGCAAAAATGGTCATCCCTAAATCAATAATGATTACAAAGGATTTTGAATGTACTTAGCTAGGAAATGTTATCACACTTCCTTTGAATAAAAGAATACTTTGCCTCATGGATAATGTACTTGCAATGATTACAGACAGTGATAAATGCTGAATGGGAGTTGGAGAAAGGAGAGTTTTTCCAAGCCAGATATGCCTGATCCCTTGCATGAATGGCCTCAGAATAGGAACGGTTGAACCATGGATTGGAAGAAGAGGTTGTCCTAAAGGAAGAGGGGATAAATGCTTCCATTCCTGCAGCTATAATCTCTGCTATGCATTTGGTGGAGACAGAAGCATTACCACATAAGAGACAGTAATTTACCCAAGGAAAGTCAGAAAAGAATTTTTGTAAGTTATTCCACTCAGCTTTGTTGAGGTGCCAATATTTACATTTAGAAGGGGCTGCTAGAGGGGGAAGTGTTATTAAAATAGATACACTTATGAGAGTGTGGTCAGAGGAACCAATTGGGGGCGAGATTGTGTAGTTACAGTGTGAAGGATTAGAGGTGAAAAAACAGATATAAGATATTAGGAGAGTAGTCACAGTGGTCAGGAATATGGGTAGGGTGGGAGATGATTTGCTCTTAATCATTGAGAATGGAGAACATGAGGGCTTCAAATCCCCCTACCATCCGTATTGGAGGAATTCAACCATTCCCTATGGTCAGCGTTGAAATCCCCTAAATAGAGGATCTCGGCTTGCTGGTGTAAAGTGAGAGACTATCTCAAGATTGTTACCTTAGATTTCTGAGACACTGCCATGGTTAAGCAATAAACCTGTGTAGACTAAAGCCTCTCATGTCCCACCAAACTAACTGCTCACAGGAGTTTACTCCATGTCCACTCATCTATACTTATATATCACCTTTCTTACCACCTATGCAGCTGAAATAAAAAAAGATCAGTCCATCATACACACTAGTTGTATACACAGTTTGAACAAAAAACCCTGTTCACCCCTAATGATTTGTGAAGGCGATACACAGTTAAGGTTTATTGCTGGTACAAGCATGTGATGCTCTCGGTGAAATCATCATACATCTGGTCGCTAAGACTAGTAGTATTTCTAACTGTATGCACCAGCAACCAGCCTCAGTGTACCTCAGGCTATCTTAGGTAAGGATTTTTCCTTTACTCTTCCTGGTTGCCTCTTCGTTTTGGGAATTTCACTTCTGGGCACTGTATTTCTTTCACCTGTACTATAAGATGGTTGGCTCTTACCTTTCTAAGGGAGAGAAAGCCCGAATTCTCTCCTGGAAACAAGAAAATGTGGGTAAACATTTTTAGACACCCAGAATGCACGATCAGACAGCTGCTTGCCAGTGCTTGTGACCTCCCAGAAAACATAATTTCACCAAAACCTATCCCTGGTCACCAAAGGAAGACTTCTAGGTCTACAGATAACCTCATACGACGAGAAGTATTGAAGCAATTCCGAATTTGACCCGCCAAATTCTAGAAAAACCATCCAAAACTCCTGGGAAACATCTCTCAAAAAACCATTCAACATTGCCTGCAATAGACACATCACATTCCTTCCTGAAAGCCAGCTCACATGACCCTACTTACTATGGAAATGAAACGCAAACAACTCGCATTTTTAAAGAAATACAAGGGCTTGAATGAGCAACAGTGGAGTAAGGCAGGGGAGGGTGAGGAGGCCGGAGGGTGCAAGCTGGTATAACTCACGTTTCATAATGAAGAAGGTGAAACAACCAGATACTGTAATGAGCTGGGGTTGCATTAGTGGTGCAATGAGACGGGGAGGGTTGTACTTCTTACTTAAAAAAACACTACAATGAACGGAGAGCAATACATTAATGTGCTAGCGGACCATCTGCTTCCATTATTATTTCCATACCCGTAACCTTCACTTTTTTCAATAAGTTTTTTCTTTATTGATATTTGCTGTTGTTTACTATTCTGGGGTTAATTCTGTATTTCATCAAGTTTCCTGTTCTCTTTCCTCTTTTAACTGGATCATAATCCTCATTAAAGTCTATAGGTATCACAACCAATTTTTTTCTCGCTCTATACCTACTCTCTATGCAGAGTGTTTTCGTATATGCAAGTAATTTTCTGCTTTTCCTCCGTTTTTAAAACCAGACTTTTTATTTTAAGTTTTATATTATTTCACTGGGTGTTTTCTATTTGATTTCTAATGTTTGTCATGAAGAGTTTGTATGATGCATTAGTGAGCGCTGTCGGTCTTAATGTTTCCGGTAGCTTATTAATTTCTCATACCTTGGTAAAAATGTTTCATAATATTGTTTTTTTGTAGTCTGGTCCTGCTAAATTGTTATTTTCTTAGTTTTTAGACATTTCGTTAGTTGCTCTGATTTTGTCTCGGATTCTCTTTATCTCTTTTCTTCCTATACTTTGAGGGCTATCTCTATATGCTCTCGTATTTCCCCTGGGCATGAATTGATATGTATGTGTTCTTCACTGTCATGGTTTTCATCCGTACTGTCTTTCTGAATATTGTACCATCCTCTTCCATGTGGTTGATCGTTATACTTCTCCTTGTAGCTTCTGCTTCTTTCATCCCACTTCATATACCTTGCCATTGTCGTGTTTCCGATATGTTTGGTCCCATTGTTATACTATTTCCTCTTTCTCCTTCCCTGCAAGTAGTTCTATTCCATGGTCATCATTATATCTTCGCTTCTACTTCTATTTCCCTCTTTTTTCCTATATGTATCTATATATTTCTCTATTTTCTTATCTGCGTTTTTGTGTTTGCAAATTTCATGCGTTTGTACCTCCTTAATGTCCATACCACTTTCAAGTTTGGTAAATATATTTCAAAGGTGGAGGGAGAAGTAAGAAATATTATATAAATATTATTGTTTGTTTTTAAAGATAACCATTACTCGAATCGTAGCTCAGAACTTTTATATTGTTAAAGCCATCACGAATTTGTAAAGATGCTCAAGTTTTGTTTACAGTGAGGACTGAGGAAGAATATTGCGACTGCCATCCGGGATTAATCGACGTTAATACATTAATATTTTACTTCTCACGTAGTCTTTCGGTTCTTCTTCACGATGGAATCAGGTAAATACATAAGATGTCTTGTCCCTGAAACTAGAACAATGTTAAGTATAATGTAGCTAACGTAAGATGTAGACACTTGTATTAAGAGGGTACAACTTTTGATGGTTTGAGGAATTTTAGGTTGAAGTTGACGTTAAATCATATAGGGAGACACAGCTGTGCTCAAGTTTAGTTATAGTTCCAGTTTAGTGCCACCGCAGAAATAGCTTTGAGATATATATGGCAGGGATAGAATGTGGAGATGAGGATAAGAATGGCGTAACATTTTGTTTACCGGTAAAGGTCTTGTTGAAGGCCACCACGGAAATAGTTTATGGATTTAGAAGAAACGCTTATTTATGGACTCCTTATAGATAGTAGAAGTTATTTATAGCGGGAGAGTGTGATTTGGGGCATTATTTATATTCTATGAGTCAAAAGGGTGTGTTGGGGAGGGTAATATTTCACAAGACATGTGTGTTTTGTAGGATTATGATGTGTTCTACTCGTTTGGATTCACTGTTGCCACTGTAAAGAGTGATTTAATAGTGCAGAATTCATATTTCATTCTTACCTAATATCATTCATTTTTCACTTCATTTTTTACTGTTATTTAGTGTTATTCACTAAAATATAATGCTTTAAATCATGCTTAGCAACTGATATCGTATCCTTTTCTCGGAACACTACATTTACATTTCAGAACCAAATCACTCATTATCCAAAGCTAATAGTGATATGGAGCTTACCTGGTGAATTATCATTGATTCTGATGATTTTCAGTAGTGTTTATTTTACTTTTGCCCCATGGTTTCATTGGTCATCTGAGTTCTCCCCAGTACATTTATTTATTATTCGTATGACAAAGATAGTGCTCCAGTTCACACTCCTCCAGGATAAATCTCTTGTTTAAGTATAAAAAGTCCATTGATATGCATTTCTTCCAAATCCATAAGTTATCTCTATGATTCTCTTAAGCTGGAACTTTATCTTTTTAGTTTGTGATTATGGGTATGGGAATGTATCTGAAGATATGAGTATGCAAGCTCTTATTTTACTGGCAATTGTTTAGTTGTACCATGTTATTAGGGGCTAGGTAAGTTTTTTCTTACTTTTTTCTGAATATGTAGATTACTATTAGTTCATGCCTGAATTAAGAAAATACTGAAGAGAACTGTGTAAAAAGAGTATATAAAGATTACAATTTACCGAATCATACATCACTAAAATGTATATTTTGAAACATACCCTTTTTCCATTTTCTGACAGGGATACTTTCTCTGTCATTGTCATTGGCATCAGAAGTAAAAGAATGAATGTTGCACTGCCTTTTCATATAAGCATCATTAAATAGATTGCAAGTAACTACTTCAGTTAGTTCTGACATGTTTGAAGGCTTATGTCCTTCCTCTCTAGACCAAGTAACAGCTTTGTAAAGAAAAGCAGCTGAAAATTCCTATAGTATGGGCAGCAGTACACTTCATGGCTTTTACTGCTAATTTTACCTGCTTGGGCCTCAGTTCACAATTTTTTTTTATACCTATTGTCATTGTAGCTTGGTGCTCATGGAAAAGGTTGTAAGTTTCTTTAAGGTTAAACATAAGTAAAAATTTTGGCACTTTCATTATAGACCCTTTATTTTTAATAGTTGTTACATCTTTTTTGTGTGGAAGATGATGTGAGATGCTGTCTAGCAAGTAGAAGTCTTTTAGTGTTTTTATGTGTTTGATTTGTGAGATCAGTTGTTCTTGGAGATCTTAGGCCCACTTTAGTTGCTGACTATAAACCATTTTTTTTTTTTCCTGAGCTGCTTGGCAAAGCAGCCAGTCCATGCTTGACAGCTTTGCCATAAGGCTCCTGATTGGCATACAATGAATGTAAAGGTGAAGGCTGTTGTTCTTTAGGGGCAACATCTGCCAAATGCTGTTGTGCTGCTTTAGCTCTTTGTAAGAAATTCTGCACATGTAGCTTTGTGAGATTTCTGATGTCTTTTTTTTTGTATTGTCTCATGTTGATCTGTGGTTTCTACATGTCAACATTTTTGCTTTATGATTTTGTCAATTTTATTCTCTGCTGCTGTTTTAGCCTTGATTGAATCTTAGAAAATCTGAAATCAATTATAATACATGTAAAATGGGAAAGCATAATACAAAGGATTGCTGTAACCCATTGTAACAACTCAAGCATTTATACATACAATTTGCAAAGAAAATTTGTGTAACAGTCATGAAAGTGTGCCTGTAACAACTGTTATGGAGTTGATGTAAAGAACTTTACATGACTTTTCTTTAAAAATTTGGGAGGCAGAGGTAAAAGACATTACCATCCTATGTACTTTTGGTAGCTTATTGATAAAATATATTGGTATACTTCTGCTTATTTTCTTCATTATTATTGAAAAGAAAAAGCATACTGGTTGTTAGGGGATAGACATGGTTGGCTTTAGTAAAGCATGGAAAGGAAATAGTTAAGCAAATTCTTTTGTTGATAAATGAATTCACAGATACTGTAGTACCTCAAAGTGCAACATATGTGTATATAATACTGACTTGCATTCCGTAGGAAATATGCAATACTGTCAGCTTTGGTATTTCTTGACTCTGAAATATAAATAACTGACATATTTTCACATTTTGAATTTTCTTTTGTACATGATAGAATCACTGCATCTTCAGAATATTAAAATAGTAACCTTTTTTGTTAAAATAGTATATTACGAATTTGTTTTTTTTGAAAGATAAGTTTTGGACTTGAGGTTGACACTTTCATGGAATAACGCTGTATATTTTGCTTCACTAAACTTACCTGAAGGATTCTTCATCTTTTTGTTTTTTGACATTGTCGCTAGGTCTTTCAGTACTTGAAGCTGTGGAAAATGTTAACAGATGATTCTGCACATGCCACCATACTTTGTTAGTAGGAAAACATGCAATTTATAGGGATTTGAATACTGTACAATTTTATTTTTTTGCTGTGAATTTGGCATCATTGTCTCTATTACTCAGGCATGGATGCTTTCTGCATCCTGCTTGTGTTTCATGTAATGGTTACAGGTATATTGTCAAACATATCAGTACTGTAACTTATACTGGTGATGTATTTAAATTATTTTAAAACCTAGAAAGCCTACTTCTGTTGATTGGGTAGGATTGTGTCGTAAAATATTCCTTTATCAGAGCTTTATAAATTTCATAGCTGTTACCAGAATTTTCACATACAATAAATCAAGTAAAATTTAGATTTATTTTATTTTTTTCATGTTACAGAGGATGATGTTGGATCAAGTCCTGCTCGTGCACAAGACTCTGACAATGAATCTGTAAAATCTGCTGCATCCAGAAGTTCAAGAGCATCACGAACCTCAAGGGCCTCTGTGGCTTCCAGGGTATCTCGTAGATCAAGTGTTAGCAGTACTGGAAACAACAGTGAAGATGAGGCTGACAGAAGGTTAGTAACTAACCTATGAAAATTTTTGATCAAAGGATGTGGCCCAAACTATTTCCAGCTGGGATAAAGGGAAAAAGTTAGGGAAGAAAAAATTAGTGTTATATAATCATAAGAGAATACTGGAGAGTATTCATGGATTTTATTCTGATAAAGATAGGTAATAAGGGATAGATTTTTTAAAGCAGATTAGGTGAACTTCAGAAAATTTATTCAAACAGTTTGAGTTTGGAGTTATGATTACACACAAATTTGATGGACTCCTTTTTAGCAAGAAGTTCCCTGAAGAGACTGCTTTATTCCTTGTCATCCACTTACCATAAAGCCCCTCCAAAGGGTACTTTTTGTTCATGTTGTAACCACATGCAGGTAGAGTCCGCTAGCACCTCTTTTCGTACCCTTTCTTACCCAATTGCAGCTTCCTGCATTAGTGAAGTAACACTTAAGTATACATATATTACTTTTGTATTCCTGTCTGTTGTAGAAGGCAACTAAGAGGGGCAAGAGCGGAGGGCTGGAACCCTCATCTTGTATTCCAGTTTCTAAAAGATGGAACAGAAGAAGGAGCTAAGCGAGGAGTGCTTATCCTCCTCGAAGGCTAAGCTTGGGTGTCTATATGTGTGTGGATGTAACCAAGATGAGAAGAAAGGAGAGATAAGTTGAATATTGTGGGAAAGGATCCTGGATGTTCTGGCTTTGAGTGAAACAAAGCTCAAGAGTAAAGGGGATGAACAGTTTGGGAATGTCTTAGGGGTAAGTCAGGGGTTGGTGTGAGGGAAAAAGCTAAGGAAGGGGTAGCACACAGCTGAAGCCAGTTATGGAAATGTGTGAAAGGGTGTAAGGAAGTGAGCTCCAAATTGATGTGGTTAAAAATGAAAGTGGATTGTGAGAGATGGGTGATTGATAGCGCTTATGCACTTGGTCTTGAGAAGAAAGATAGCAGCTGAATGAGTGTGTCAGCAGTTTTGATGCAAGAGATCAGGTATTAGTGTTGGGTGATTTAGATATGAAAGGGAGAAATATGGGAGTTGAGGGTATAACTTGGCAGCATGGGGTACACAATATTGTGAATAAGAATGGTGAATAGCTTGTGGAGTTGTGTGCAGGAAAATGACTGGTTTTAGAAGAGAGACACACATAAGTATATGTAGGTGAGTAGAAAAGATGGTAAGAGAGCATTATTGGATTACATACTAATTGATAGGCATGCA
>JAUTYZ010372053.1:3265-15618 GCA_032273725.1 Panulirus interruptus | reverse complement strand
ACATACTCCTATTACTATCATACCTCTCTCTCATCCTATTTCTTATTCATCGACCCTCCTCACAGCACATATTGTCCTCACACATTTCATTTCCAACACATCCATCCTCTTCAAAAAGCTTCATTATGGTTCTGCATCAAAGGTTACTCAATAAGCATTTGATAAGGTTCTGCATCAAAAGGTTTCTATCAAAAGTTAAGTCACATGGTACTGATGATGTTGTACTTCAGTGGATAGGCAATTAGTTGACTAGCTGTAAACAAGCTTCAGAGTAGTTAGATGTAACATGTGATGTGCCACAGGGATGATCTTGGAACCGGTTCTCTTTCTCACATATACCAATGATATTGATAATGAGCTGCACTGTAAGATATCACAATTTGCAGATGAAATCAAACAAGCTGAGAAATAAATCTGCAAGTGAAATTGAACGTCTGCAGCTTCAAACTGACAAAGACAAATTGATGGACTGTGATCAAAGGTATCAAACGAATTACAACACAGGTATGTGGAAAGTTTTACATGACAGTACCAAAAACAAAAATGTATGTTGCAAAAGGTAAATGAGGAAAATGACTTGAGTGTAATAATCTCTGGTGACCCAAAGCCAAGTAATAAGTGTGTATTAGTGGTACAAACTGCAAACACCATAACAACACCAAAACAAAACATGTGGAGTAACAATGTTCATTTCAAATTACATCAAACCCTGGGATAGCAATGCTCTTTTGGCTGACTGTACATTAATGCTTTATTTCAAAGGATGTATGAAACAAAAAATTCCAGTAATCTGGTAACTATATGAATACTCAAGAAGTGCAACTCATGAAGTCTTACAGTAAAATCTGAGACATTCTTAGCTTACCTTTATTTACGTCTGCACCTCTTTCACAGAGGAATTCCACCATTTCCTGAGTCCCAAATGCTGAAGCCCAGTTGAGAAGAGTTTGGCCAACATCATCCATAAAATTCACCTCTATCCCCCCACTATCTATGGCATCTATAAGAGCATCTGTGTCTTTACTTCTAATACAGTCTATCAGTTGGCGATGTGTTTTCTCCCCTGGACTGTCCATTCTTCTGATACCTGGTAGTCTGCTCGCAACAGCACTCATCCCAGATTTAGGCAGAGCCTTTCGCCCCTCACAAAGCAGCACAAGCAATAAGTCCACCAAGCGCATGGTGTCCAGCACACAGCGCTCGTCTCCCTGGAGAGCTTTTTCGATGGCATCAGGCAATTCAGATCTCAAAAGATTCTGCAAGTAAACAGTTACTTACAAAATAAATGATTCACAATATTTAATTTCTGCATAAAAGTTGGTAATGATTAATAATAGTTCAAAATACTGTTCTATACCCAAAAGTATATTTCCTTACTCTAATTTGCTAGTCTGGGTGTCAGTTTCCAAGTGTAAAGCAGAGAAATCCATGTACTATGATAAATCATATAAGTCAATATGGATTCAATCACATACAGGGTATTGATAACTTTCCTTTTCTTTCTCTTATACTTGTAGGCTGCTTCCTACATTAGCAAGGTGGTGCCACAAACAGATGAAGAAAGGGCCTCATTCACTCACATCCATTCTCAAGCTGTCAAGTGTAATGCACCAAAACCACAGCCCCCTATCCACAACCAGACCCCATGGACCTTTTCCTGGTTTCCCAACTGCTTCATATGTCTTATGACAGGACAACTTCCCCTGTATACCACATAACTCCAATTCACTCCATCCAGTGCACACCATTCACCTTCCTACACGTTCAGGCCCCGATCACTCAAAATCTTTATCACTCCATCCTTCTATCTCAAATAATGTTTCCCTCTTCTCCTTGTCCCAGTTACTTCTGACACAAATATCCTCTATGTCAAACTCTCCTCACTCATTCTCTCCATATGTTCAAAACATTTCAGAACACCCTCTTTTACAACCAAACCTTTCTCTTACCCTACCATTACTAAATCAACCTTCCTCACACCACATATTGTCCTCAAACATATAATTTCCAACACATCCACCCTCTTTCACACATCCTCATCACAGCACATGCATCCCATCCATGCAACATCGCTGGGACTAATATACTTTCAAACAACCATTTTTGCCCTCTTGGACAGCAATCTCTTTTTCCACACATTTCTCAATGCTCCCAGAACCTTCGCCCCACAACGACACTATGACTCACCTCCACTTCCATAGATCCATTTACTGCTATAGCCACTCCCAGTTATCCTCCAAGTTTTCTCCATTCAAACTCATACCCAAATTAACCTGTCTCTCTGACCTACCAAAACTAATGAACCTTGCTTTTATTCATCTTTACTCTCAACGTCCTCTTTTCACACTGTCCCAAATCCACCAACCACTGCAGTCTCTCACTCAAATCTGCCACCAGTGCCATGTCAACAGTGAACAACAACTGACTCAACTCCCATTCCCCTCACCCTCCACAGATTGCATACCTGCCTCTATCTCCAAGATCCTTGAATTTACCTCCCACACCACCTATCCATACACAAATTAAACAGCCATGGTGACATCACACACCCCTGCCACAGACTCACCTTCACCTGCAAAACTCATCCTCCTCTCTACCTACTTGCACACATGCCTTACTTTCTTGATAAAAACTCCTCACTGTTTGTAATGCCTTTCCTCCCATACCATATATTTACAGCACCTTCCTAAAAGCATCAATATCAACCCTATCATACGCTTTCTCCACACCCATAAGTGGCATACAATTCTTTGTTTCTCTCAGTATTTCTCACGTACATTCTTCAAACCAGATGACTGATCCACACATCCTCTAACACTACAGAAACCTCCCCAATCTAATGCTGCATGCCACCATGCTCTCAATCACAACTCTACCATACAAAAGTAACAGGTACACTCTACAAACTTAAACCTCTGTAATTCGAACACTCACCTTTGTTCCCCTTGCTTTTATACAATGGCATAACACATCCATTCTGCAAATCCTCAGGCACCTCACCATCATCCATACATACACTGAAAATCCTAACTAATCAATTAACCAACATCACAGTCACCCCCTTTCTTAAAAAATTTAACTGCAGTACCATCTGCTACAGCCACCTTGCCACATTTCATCTTTTGCAAGACTTTCCCCACCTCTTCCCTCTTCACCAAACCAACTACCCTAATTTTCTCACTTTGCATACCCATCCAACCCAAACACCCTACATATGCCAACCTATCATCAAACAAATCTAACAATCCTTCAAAATACTCACTCCATCTCCTCTTCACTTCATCACCTCCTGTTACCATTTTCTCATTTGCCCCCTTCAACTATGTTCCCATTTGTTCTCTCATTTTTCTCACAGTACTAACCTCCTTCCAAAACATATTCTCCCTGAAGTTTGCAGATACTCACTCAGTCTAACAGTCGTTTACCCTCTTTTTCAGCCCCTTTGCACCTTACTCTTGACCTCCAGCCATCTTCTCTTGTACATTTCCCAATCAAATGCACTTTATATAAATTCATTCACAGATGCCTTACAAATAGCAGTAAGGCTGTGAACTGTCTTCTAATACTTGTGGCTTAACTCATTTCCCAAAACACCTTTCAGGTGATGCCTATCACTTGCATTGGCACACATATCTGCATACATCAGCAAAGATAAGGAATTAAGTTTACTACCTATGTATCTCTTGCATGTTGCAAAAGGTGACTAACAAGTAGGAGCAGAAGGCTGGATTTCCTCCTTTCTGTACTATAACTTTCTAACTATGCAAACCAAGAAATTTCTCCTCAAAGTCCAGGCTGGGATATCCGAATGTGTGTGGAGGTAACAAGTATGAAAAGAAGGGAGACAGGTGTTTAATGAGAGAAATCTGAATGTTCTGGCTCTCAATAAGAAGTTGATGTGTGAGAGGGGTAGTTTGGTTTGGCAATACTCATAGGGTTAAGTCCAGGATCAATAAGAGTGAGGAAAGAGGTTGAACTTCTGATGCAGACTGAGCTGTGGGTCGTCATTATCCATGCAACAGTAAGCACAAAGCACAACCCTTCTCAGTGTGGCTCCAGAACACATCCTGGCAAAATAACATTTAAAAATTGTAAAGCTAACCAAAACAGCTATGAAACAATGTAAAACAAAAATCATTTATATTATCTGTTCCATACAATGGAAGGTACAAGGCACACCTACTTAATTGGTAGGAAGCAAAATATGCTTCCATTCCACAAAGTGACAGGAGAAGCAAGCACAGTATTTACATACTTGTTGTGGGAAAAAAAAAAACTACATATGGTCATATAGAAACAGGCACCCCAGAGGAGAGTGGGCAGAAGGTGGGCAGTCACAAAGTCCATCCCCCGAACAACAAACAGTACTTCAAAGGCATTAATTACATGTGTAAACTACCAACAAATGTGTGTAGCTACTCAAAACAGATATACCATCTATGGCAACAGTAAAACAAATGTAAAATACTTAAAAACTAAAATTTGAATTATGCAGCATGAGTTCTGGTCACTATGACTAGCATACTATGATTAACATCATTTTCCTTTTCATATGAGTGAATGTTTTGTGACCTTTGGCAACTCACGATCATCACAGCAACCACAGTGGTGTCCTCATAGACACCAGGTTTAAAATATCAATAGCCTGGACCCACATGAGGGGTGCAGTGAATGAAAAGTTAGGTCCTACATGGAAAGTGTTAAAGAGTGTGAGAAACTGAGCTCAAGGTTGATGTGGATTAGAATGAAAGTATACTACGAGAGGTGGGCAATTAATAGTGCTTATCCACCAGGAAGTGAATGCAGTGAAGGAGGAATGCATATGTTGGGGAAGCTAAGGTGTAGCTATGCATCTGACAAATGTACAAAGAAGAGGCTGTTAGGTATGAACATGTTGAGATGGGCAGCCTTACCTTAGATATAGCTTACACTGATTTTAGAGGACATATACCACTAGAGCTCGGCATGACACTAAGATACTTTGTTGGTCTTTAGTTCTATTAGGCTGTGGGAGGCCACTGGACACAAACGTATGTAACGACATCCTGGTTGGTCTGGTACACTTTGTATGCAATTATCCAGAACCTTCTCAAATTTCTCCACTATACAGCCCAGTGTTTCTACTAACTCCAATCAACATGTTAAACAGTCCTGGGCCTGGGTGTCTAACCGTCAGGCAGCAGTATTCCCTTCTTAGTTCATCCTCATGCATGAAAAGAAACACTTTTCCTTAATGAAACGATTGATCTGCATGCAAAGGTATGAAAAATACACAAAAACATCATAAACTGGCCAGACCATTGTTTGGTGTGTTGGAGTGCCAGGAAATGCAGGAGAGCCCTTCACCAGCATGTTTGGTGTGATCTTTCCTCACCTCACAACAGAAAGGGTGGACATAGAGGTTTGGTTGGTTGGTTTCCTCATTTTTTGTCACACTCTACAGTGATCTTTATGTCAAAAGTGGATGGAACAAGTGGAGGGAAGCAACTGAGATGAAGACAGGAGGGTGGAGTAAAGAAGACTTTAAGGTATTAGGGTCTGACTGCTCAGAGCACATATGGCAAGCATCTGATAAAAAGAACTGATGCAATGTGGTTTATGTGAGGACAGCGAGTCAAACGGATGAACCAGAGCATATGAACAGCCAAGGTATACCACAAAGAAACCATGGGATTCAGCTGTGTATAGTAGTCTCTGGTTCCAGTACACTGTACATGATAGCTAGAGACTGGATGTGCGCAAGTAAGGCCTTTGTTCATTTGTTTCTGATGCTCCTTACTAAAGCTGGAAAGGCTATCATGTATGAAATACAAATATGTTTATGTATTTATGCAAGCAGGTATACAGAAAGCCAATATTCTGAGGTAAACCTATAGAATGAGGTCATTCAATTTACTGTCTCAGTAAAAAATACTGTGACATAATAACATATTTCCAGGTTCATATATATGTAATGCAACAGACCAACTGAAGGTGTACTCAACTCACATGAGTAATACTGGGTGAGCCTCTACAGAGTGTGGAGAGCAAAGAGATCACAGTTGAGACAGAGGCAGATGTCTTGGAGTTTTCTGGAGTGGCCGCAGGTGCTCCTGGGGCAGCAGCAGCAGCACCTGGAGTTGGCTGTGGTGCAGCACCTTAAAGAGTAATGGTTGTGTTACTCAGGTTTTTTATCAATCTTGTTCTTCTTAATCAAAAAGAATCTAGTACAATTATAAAAAAAACCTAAGAGAAATTCATTTTGATTGTTAAAATATTAAAAAAAGGAGAAAAAGAAAAGCATTGCTCACAAAAGGCATTTTAAAACATTACTTTTCCTTCAGAAACCAATGCAGAATATTCATCAATTACTACTAAAACATTAACTAAAGTACAAAAATATAAATAGAGTATTTCTGCTCTTTTCTAGCCTGTCAAGTAGGGCTGGAATTCCAATTCTACAATATTAATTTCCAAAAATGGGTACACACCTTTATGCAATTAATCCACTCAATTCCTAGGAAATTGGAACGGTTAAAAAAAGAAAAAAAACTAATTGTAAAGGAAGTTAATATTTCATTATGACAGTAAAACAATTAGTATTTTTCCCATTAGCTGAAGTAGCACTGGTAACATCTACCCAAACAGACTACATACCTGCTCCTATGTCCATGACCCTTGCATTCACCTCCCTCACCCCACCATCGATCAACAAATTACACTACCATAATTACACACCCCAAATGCAAACCCAACTTAGCCTAAGCCACATACCAACTTATCAATCGACTACAAGGATGAACAACTAGGTGAACTGAGGGCTGACTGGCACATGTCATGATACAGGTTCAATATTCAGGAAGTAAATTACATACAATCTCAAGTATCTAGTCTAGTTAAGGTATTTTTTGGACAATGTTCATTGCTAAGATAAGCAAGTCTCGATTTTACAAGCTACTGCATTAATACATAAATAATAATGACAGTACAGCTCAGTTCAGGAAAGCTACTTTGAGCTGTAATACTTACCAGCTAAACGAGCTAAAAGATGTGTAACAAGGCAGTGCTTTGCGAGAGGGGCTGGGTCCTGGGCACGCCGAGTGAATCGGTCAGCCAGGGAGGCAAAGCAACGTAGAGCTCCATCTGCTACATGCTGATCCTAAAAGAATAAAGCTCTGTAAGTTCTGTAAAAGACTCAACATATCAGCATTGGTAAAATATATAAAAAAAATTGTAATCCTTGAGAACAAGCATGAGCATATTTTGGATGTTTATGGATTTTAGAAATACAGTATATGTACAGTGTGGACTATAAACTGTAGTCAGGACAAATTGTAACTCTAACTCTTTCTGTCATCCCAGACTCAATCTCTCCAGGAATTTCTTCACATTAGTCTCTTTTACAAGCTCACTTACTACCCTCTTCTCACCCTTGTGATTTTCTCTTTTCCAAAAACCTCTATAAATCATCACCCTTGCCTCTGCCAAGTAAAGATCAGACATCCCACCAGCTGCATCTCTCAGCATATTCACTTACAAGAGTCTCTCTTCTGTACACCTGTCAATCAGTACATAATCCAATAATGCCTGCTTAACATCTTCCCTACTCGCCCACGTAAACTTATAATCTTTTTAAAAAGTAAGTATTCCCATTAACTAGTCCTTTTTCAGCACACCACACCAAAAGCTGTTCATCATTTCTATTCACCTTACTGAATACCTGATGCCCCTCAATTATACCCAACTGCCACCTTACCCCCTTTCACATTCAAATCACCATCATTAACACCAAGTTGTCCAGCCCCTCATGGAGGACATCTGGTTTGACTGCAAAACAAATGCAACAACCAGGATTCAAATCTATGCAGGCTCAACCCTGGGCAGTCCATTAATGCATTACATGTAGGAGTGCTAACTGCTACACCACTAAACTTCCTGATACCCCATGAGTGAGGAAACAATTAAACCTTTCCCAATTTACACAAAAAACAATTCCAGAATAGATGGCAATATAATGAACAATACACAAATCCCATTAGCATCAGCTAGCCATGTCAGAATTTATGCACAATATTAAATAAATGTACAATTATCTTAATATCAGTAATAATCATACAAAAATATTCCTTAAATCAAGTACAGAGTTATAATCTTTAGACTAAATGCAGATCAGCTTAGAAAAAAAAAAAAATACTGTACTGAAATGTAACCATACCTCATGTCTCAGTAGCGTAGAAAGGGATTCAACACATGGTGCTAGCCCTGAATCAGCAGGTTCCATTTTCCCACACAGTCGAGAAACAAGATGCATTGCAGAGTGCAATGTGTCTTTATGAACTAAGTGACCATTATCTCTAATAAAAGACAGGACACAGTTCAAGCCACCTGCCTCAAACACTGCTCCAGCCTCACGTGTGCATATCAATTCCAGAACCTGTAAAAGAAGTTTTCACCTTCAACAGTTTACACACTAACTTCAAATCACATATCAAGAATTTGGCCATCCCACCCCCAACAGACTACATATCTGCCCCTCTCTCCAAGAACCTTCCATTTACCTCTCTCAACACCCCATCCATAAACAGATTAAGCAGCCATGGTGACATCACACACCCCAACTGCAGACACACCTTCATCTGGAACCTCTCACTCTCCTCTCCACTTACTCAAACACATGCCTACTCTCTTGATAAAAACTCTTTACTGCTTTTAATTCCTTTCCTCACATACCATATATTAGTAATCCCTTCCACATCTCTACCAATGCTCTCATGTGCTTTCTCCAGATCCATAAATGCCACATGCCTTCTGTTTCTCTGAGTATTTCTCTCACACATTCTTCAAAACAAACACCTGATCCATACACCCTCTACCACTGAAACCACATTGTTCCACCTCAAATCTGATGCTCAGTGCAAGCATAGCACCCACACTCCCACCCTTTTCAGCTGTCTTCTACAACATGGCCAACAGTCTTCCACCCTATCCCCAAACACACTTTACTCAAAAACAAACAAGTGAATTATGTGTTGTCCTGTATTATGTGAGACGGGAAGAAAATTTGTGCTTGTGAACTGAGTTCCAGCACCCCAAGTGTATATGAGGCAGAAAGGAAAGACAGCCACCTGGCCCAGGAAGGGGAAACACAACAGCCACAGCAATGTTGGCTCACTGAATAGCTGTCACTAATCCTCCCAACAATTCAGGCCACAGTACCTTCCTCGTCAGCACCTCTCTACCACTTACTACCTAAAATAATGGAGGAAAACGAATTCTACCTCCGTATTCCCTGCATGTCATAGAAGGCGACTAAGAGGGGCAGGTGCAGGTGGACTGGAAGCCCTCCCCTTGCTGTATTTCAGTTTCTAAAAGATGGAACAGGAGAAGCCAGGCAAGGAGTGCTCATCCTCCTCGAAGGCCCTGGATGAGGTTTATGAATGTGTGGATGTAACCAAGACAGGAAGAGAGGAGAGACAGGTAGTATGATTGAGGATAAGAGCCTGGATGTTCTGGCTGAGAGAAACAAAACTGAAAGGAAAGGGGGAAAAATGGTTTGGGAATCAACTTAGGAGTAGAGTTAGGGTTTGGTGTGAAGGCGAGAGCAAAGGAAGGGGTAACACTACTACTGAAGCTGGAGTTGTGGTTATGTGCGAGCAAGGAAGTGAGTTCCAGAGTGATGTGGGTAAAACTGAAAGTGGACTAGGAGAGATGGCGTTTATGCACCCTAGCCTCAAGAAGGGCAAAGAAGAGAAGTGAATGTTTTAGGAGCAGCTGAGTGAGTGTGTTAGCAGTTGTGATGCAAGAAATTGGGTATTAGTGATGGGTGATTTAAATGTGAAAATGAATAATGTGGCAGTTGAGGGTATAAATGTGCTGAAAAAGGACTGGTGACTTTTAATACCTGTTTAAAAAGAGGAACATACATAAGTGACTGAGTAGAAGAGATGTCTGTGGGCATTATTGGATTACATACTGATGGATAGGCATGCAAAAGAGACTCTTGGATGTGAATGTGCTAAGAGGCGAAGCAGGTGGGATCTTTGATCATTACCTTGTGGAGGCAAGGGTGAAGAATTGCAGAGGTTTTCAGACTGGGAAATGATATGAGTGAGAAGAGAGAGGTTAAGTATAAAAGCTTGGGAAAAAGACCTGTGAAGATTGAGTGCTGAATAGCAAAAGGTGAGAGTGAACAAATCTTTCCTCCCACACGAAATATTCATACGACCTTCCACAAAGCATCTCTATCAACCCTATCATATGCTTTTTCCAGATCCATAAATGCCACATACAAATCCTTCTGTTTCTTTAAGCATTTCTCACACACATTCTTCAAAGCACATTGGGGGACATGAGATAGCCAAAATTGTAGAAAGAATGGTCAGAAGCTTGTGAAGTCATGTGCCAAAGAGGACTGATAATTGGGAATACCTGGTTTAAAAACAAGGACATACGCAAGTATACATGGGTGAGTATACAAGATGGTCAGTGGGCATTATTGAACTATATACTGATTGATAGGCATGCAAAAGAGAGACTCTTTGATGTGAAAGTGCTCAGAGGGGGCAGCAGGTGGGATGTTTGATGATTACCTGGTGGAGGCAAGGGTGAAGATTTGTAGTAGCGGTTCTCAGAAAAGAGGAAATGATTTGAATGAGTAAAAAGTGGTTAAGTAAGAAAGCTTGAAAAAGAGACCTGTGAAGACTGAGTGCCAAATGGCAAAAGGCGAGAGTGAACAAAGCTTTCATCCCACACCACATATTGATAAAACCTTCCAAACAACTTACCAGGTATTAACAAACTTAAACCCTCTTGTTTTAACAATCTCCTTAGTTCCCCCTTGCCTTTACAGAAGGGCACTATACATGCATTCCACCAATCCTCAGGCACTTCACCCAGATTCATACATACAATGGAAATCCTTACCAACCAATTAAAAACACAGGTACCCCCTTTCTAAAGAAATCAGACTGCAATATCATCCCCTCCAGCCACTTTACTACATTTCATCTTATGCAAGACTTTCACCACCTCTTCTCTCTTCAAAAAATCACTTTCCATGACTCTCTCACTTCGCACATCTCCCCATCCCTAACACCCTAAATCTGCCACCCTATCATAATTCACATTCAACAATGCTTCAAAATACTCACTCTTTGTCCTCCTCACCTGATCACTACCTGTTATGTCAACAAAAGATATATTTCCTGTAAAATAAAAAGTCAGTGGCTTAACAAGAAACTCATGAGTTTATGTTTTCAAATTATGAAAAATTCTCATGTAATACTAAATATACTTTATGATGATTACACAACATATTTCTCTCCTTCAGATGTTTACAATTAACTGCATAAAAATGCATGATCTAAGCAAAGAGCTCATCCTTCAGAAACAAGATTTAGACTTGCATCATTTCCATTTAACATAAAAAAGCAGTAGCTAACCTTAATACACTGTTCAGCAAGGTCCTTGCTGGTCCTAGAACAAACATCAGCTACCACAAGACGGTTGCACATGGCCTTGATGGCACCTTCAACTGTGGTGATACGTCGTGTACACTCAGCAGAAACATCTAAGTAATAAGTAATGGCCCGGGCAGTGACTTCTAACACATTATCAGGTGCACACTCATCCAGGAAGATGCGGCAGAGGGCTGGAAGGAACGTTCTTGGAGGACAACTGTGGAGAGAAGAGATGATTAGGTATGATAGAATCGGGTACAGTTCATGTTTGGCAGAAGCTATGTATGTTTTAATTCATGCAAATAATCTGAAAATGGTCAGATATCCCATTCTATATATATCTGAAAATTAGAATACATGTGAAATCACTAACTGGTACACACTAACAGAAAGAGTGCAGATAAAAAATGGAAAAAAATAAGGGTCAATGGGTTTTTATGAGAACAATATAATTACAACAAAGCTCCAATAAAACAAAATAATTGACAGCCATTGGAAACGTAAAATTTCATAAAAAAAATGAAAAAGTATAAACTTCGTTATGAAAGCCAGAATGAAGTGAACACAAATCAATTTCTATGAGCTGAAAAAGCAAAGGAGCAACATAACAGCTTGGTTGGAGATATATACTGTTAGGGGAAAAGAGCCTCCAAAACTTTCATAAGGTATACAGTGAACATGATTATTTTACCCTACCTTTCCTTGAAAGCATACCTTTTGCTGGTTTGGGAGTTTTTTGTTTTTCTATACCCATAACAAATCAATCTACAACCTGGTGAGGGTATAGTCTATTTGCAGTTAGATGCTGCATATCACTTAAATATTTCTGGTGCATCCTAGCTGGCCTGGTAAGCCTTGGAAAACTATTTTTTTCTGAAGAAGTCTGAGGTCTGCTTATGATGTTCCATTATCATA
>JAUTYZ010369844.1:0-15620 GCA_032273725.1 Panulirus interruptus | reverse complement strand
GATTATTTCACCCATAAGCGCAAAATCTAGTATTTATCCCAATTGAAGTAGTTTCCCGTTAAATGGTTATAGTAAACATCTTTCAAGCACAGAACATTATTTCCTCATAGAAACTAGCCAATTATGTGCTCTTTATCCGCATGCCTCACGTCGATCACGTGATAAGTGCGTGATAGCTCGGATTTCACTGGCCCAACCAGCAAAGGGATAGCTCATCTCTCATTCGCATTTGAGTGCTCTTAGAGGAATGGTGTCTTGTTTATTTTCATCAGTGAAATGGCAAGCTGCAGTACTAGGCAAGCAACTATGTGCCCTATATTTGGTCAACCAGAAAAACTGAAACAAACTGTTTTACCAGCATATGAAGATTTGATGAAAGCATGCCAGTTGAAGAGAAATAAATTATTATTCTCTACTTCAAAGGAACCAGCATTTTCAGGTACAGTAAACCCTCGACTTAACAGACTAATATGGGGGGAGGTGGTGTCCGTTAAGGCCGAAAGTCCGTTAAATCGAATGTAACCTATTGGGCCATTTTTTAATACAATATACAGTTCACACGCTTTCTTTTTACTCCTCTATCACTTGATGTCATTTTGAATTGTAAGGATTGCAAAATTATTTAAAAAATAAAGTCAAAATTCTCTCTATACAACCTGACCGCATGATAGCTTGAGGCAGACTGAGACCGAAACAAAGTGAGTATACCCCATGCTACCAAAAACAAGTGTGATATGAAATGCGCATGGTGCGACGTTTGAGATTTTTTATTATTTCTTTTTATTTTTTAAATCATTACTAATCAATGTATTATTATTTGCCCAGTCCGTTAAATCCGAAATCCGTTATATCAGGGTCCGTTAAATCGAGGGTTTACTGTATTTGTGATGTAGTTACTAACTTCGTTATGGAAATCTGGCAGTCAGCATCAATTCCTTTTGTATTAAATGAGCGTATTAAAGATATGATCAATAATTATCACACAAAGTATAAGAGACTTTTATATCACTATAAAGATAGAAAAGATACTGCCTCGTATCAAGTGAAGCTCAATGAATTTCAGAACCATGCAAAAGCGCTCTTTGATATTGCTGCTTGTAAAGGTCCAGATTTGAATTCTTGTAATTATCCAGCTATATAGAAATTTCCTAGAAATGAACATGAATTTTTGATTGATCAAAGGTCAGAGAGAAAGATAATTATTGGAGGTGTAGACCATCAAGAAAGCTTGAGGATTAGAAAAAGGTCTGAACGCAAAAATAAGGATAAACATACACAAGATATTGAATTAGGCCATCCATCTTCATCTCTTGTAGTTCTTCCTTCAGCTTCAGAATGAGTATTTCAATATGCCTTGCCACACACAGACAGTAGAACGCCATATAAAATTAATTACGGAAGCATCAACTAAAGTGTGTGGCCAAAAAAGTAGAGAACAACCCTTCAAAGTAGAAAGGCTCTGCCAAAATTTGACTCAAAAAAAGAATTCATGACTTAAAAAGGCACAGCTCCTTATATGGTTGGGTGGTTGGGAAGGAGTTAGGGTGGAACTCGCAATGCAGCCACGTCCACGCTGTGAGTTCTGGGTTATTTCTGAAATATTGCACTTCTTATTTCTGAAGTACAATGATTCAAAAATAAGCTAAGAGCTGCATACAATAGACTATTTGTTATATCTTAAAAGAAAACCACACAGTAAACTTCAAATTTCATTTTACATTAATATTGAAATGACATAAAATAAAATGGAATTTATATAAGAATCTAATATTTCTGTAATGAAGAAAGAGTTGTCATTTTTACCTAATGCTGTTCATATACTTCAATTACATTCAAGACATCATTATTATAGCACCTATGGCTGAAAAATATTGCAATTAGATTTTTAGTGATTTTTTTAAATTGGTGGTATTTTTTAGTAAAATTGCTATATTTTTAATATCCTTGGGGGGCTGAAGGAGTAGTTCAATTACTTCTAGATTTCAGAAATACTTTAAGAGTATTTCTATAAAACTTACCCTACCCCACTTAAAAATATACATATCTTCAGCTTTAGATTTTTTTCTATAAATGTGCATTTTTAATACCTTATTTTTCTATTTTTGAGCCCTATTGGAGCCTTGAGAATTCTTGAGGGTTAGAGGCATATATGGGATTAAATGAACTGGATTGATGTGGTTTATTGGGAGAGGGGGGACAACATGCTGTCATTGGTCTGAACTAGGGTATATGAAATGGCCAAGGTAAGCCATGAAGTAATATGTAGGGATTGATTGGTTGTAGATGATAAGCACTGTTTCCTGTACATTATACATGACAACTAGAGTGGCTGTGTGCAAAATGGGCCATTGACCTTTTGTTCTTGGTGCTGCCTCACAAAATCATTTGAAGCAGTTAGATTGAAACAAGAAAAAGTAGTATATATATATATATATATATATATGTACAGAACATCAGACTGGGGAGGAGCAGTGTGGTTTCAGAAGTGGTAGAGGATGTGGGGATCAGGTGTTTGCTTTAAAGAATGTGTGTGAGAAATACTTAGAAAACAGATGGATTTGTATGTGGTATTTATGGATCTGGAGAAGGCATATGACATTGTTGATAGAAATACTTTGTGGAAGGTATCAAGAATATATTTTCTTTGTGAGTTATCTGCTACAATGGTGGATATTTGATAATGTATTGGAAAAATTACTTCTGGTGAAATCCAGATGGCCCATTCCTCTCAAAATATAAGTATGTAGAAGTCTGCTGGTGTCCTGGACATGCTGGTATCAGTGTTAATGAAATGGTAGATGCTGAGACTAAGACAGCTATATCTAGTAATATATTAATTATGTAAATAGATAGATTACTGGACCAAAGAAAGCTTGATATGAAGATAATCAATAATTACCTTCATTTTGATTCCCTAATTTCAGGCCCCTGAGATGCCACCATTTATGTTGGAACCTCTTGAAGGTGGAGCAAATCCGAGAGATGATGGGGTTGCTCTAGAAAATAATGTTCAGAGGCACATGTGGAATGAATCCTATCTTGGAGCTGTTAACAAAGATATTCATATACGGGCAGGACTTCAGGTATGAGTAAGGTTTTTGTAAAGGGTGAACATTGTAATAATGAATCCAAAAAGGTAACTCTTGTGAATATATCTTGAATGTATAATGTTTTAAAGTTCACAGCAGTTTTTAACATAAAACTCCATTGAATAAGAAGGTAGGTAATAGAAAAGTAGCCATTTACAAAACACTGAGAACAAGTAATTCCTGCAGAATGTTCTTCAAGTCTTCTTAACAAGTGCTGCAAATGTCTTCCTCCTGGAGGTTTCACCAGATTACCCTCGTCTTTTTGATGAGCAAGTGGAGGTGTGCAAGCATGTGCTGAATATCTACAGATACATGGTCATGAACACTCGTATGGAGCAGAAAACATGGTAAATAAATTTTTGACAATTAAAAAATGCTGTTGTACCATTCTGCATTGCTTATCTATCTGAAATTGGATAGAGTAATGTGGATTGAAGGTACTCTTGGCCTCTCAGTTTTTGTAAACTGGCAGTGTGTAGAGACACCTCCGTAAACCATCCTTGGTTACAATGGAATATGTGAAGGAGGCCGTTTCCATAAAACTGAGATTTTGTCATATTGTTAATGATATTCAGTATTGCAATGATACTAGAAAAGTTTTTTTATGTCTAATTGCTTCTCCCACATTAGCAAGGTAGCATTAAGAACAAATGAGCAATGGCTTCATTTTCTTGGTCTTTTCTCTAATTCTCTTGTATAACGTACCATCCACAGCCCATCCCCACAGACTATTCCGTGGTTTACATTGATGGCTTCAAATGCCCTTGTTCAGCTCATTGACAGCATGTTATCCTTCTGATACCTCATTGAACCAGTTCATTCTGTATCATGTACACATTTTACCCTCCTGAATGTTCAGGCCTATATACCCCAAAGCCTCCATTACTCTCACCTTCCCTATCTTTGGTCTTCCCTTACCCCTAGCTCCCACCACATCTCACAAGTAGATCCTTGTAAGCAGTCTCTCTTTGTTCATCTTCTCCATTTGTCTGAACCCTTTCAGCACAGCCTGGTCAGCTTTCTCAGTTAGACTGTGTTTACTACTAAGCCTTTCTCCTGCACTGTCATTCTGTACATGATTAATCTGCCTAACAACACATATTGTCCACAAGCAATTAATTTCCAGCATTTTCACCCTCATTCTTTCTTTTGTGCCCAAGGCCCAGGATCTGCACCCTTACAACACTGCTGGGACTACTGTACATTTAAACATATTCATCTTTCCCCTAACAGACACTGACCTCTCCTGCCATACTCTCCGTAAATGTTGTTATGTACTCAATCTCATGTAAATGGGAATAGAGTTAAAGATGATAGATATGTAGAGGATGACAGGGAGATAGTAGAAGAATGTGAGGATGGTACTGCTAAAGAGAAAAGTTGTTGCTTTGATGAATTATTAGATATTAGTAATGCTTGTTTCAACTTGTGTGTGTGTGTGTGTGTGTGATCACCATTAGTGTGTTAAGGTGGGAGAGATTAACATGCATGCTTGTGTTTATGTTTATGTGCATATTGATGCTTGTATACATGTGTTCATATTTGTTCAAGATACTGAATGTGTAAATATCATACTGATCCTTTGTAACAGTCTTGTGCATATACTATGATTAACTTTTTTGTGTTATACTTTCACTCATTCCACATGGTACAAGTGCTCATAAATGCCCTTAGGTAAATCAGTTTGATTGAATAGTGTCATATTGATAATTTCCCATGCTGATGATACAGATTTTCTGTGTTTAGGCATGTGTTAAATGTTGGGAACTGATGTTAGAATGAACAGATGAAGTGGATATGATTTTCACTCTTTAATTTTTATTAATTTTTTGATAATTTTCTGCAATAGGGAACAGCTATTAGTGGTGCTACTTCATGTGACTTCCCAGACTTATGTGGACAACCCACCACACACAAAGAAGATTCTCTGGGGGGACGTTTTGCCTCTGCTCTCTTCCAGGTTTGTTTATTTAGTAGTTATTATTTTGTTGCTTAACATATGCAGCATGCTTTTTCTCATTATATAGTAGTGTGGGTTTGACAGAGCTTGCAATGCACATACTACAGTGTCAAGATATTACTCTTATATGAAGCCCTTCTCACTTAATTACTTCCTCCCACTGTCTTTCAACCATACCATCTTTTTCTTGCTGTCTCTAATCCCAATAATTTACTTATGCACACCTCTTTATTTATATGTTTTACATTCACTCTCCACAGATGCCCATTCCACAGCATTTTTTTATTTTGAAAACTCTGCTGTATTGAAGTATGTGTATATATATATGGAAACTTTGGATGTGCCCATCCATGTCTAAATCATGCTTGGGCTATTAGTCACATGCTTTTTTTCATACAGGCACCAAAATTTAGGTTAGGCTTTTTATCACATCTGTGTTTGAGTGATGCATAATATAATGGCTAAACATGAGAAACCCCTTTTCAAGCTGTTTCTTCAAACACTCTCCCCTGCAGCTGTGAAGGTTTGTATGATTGTGCATGTTTAGATGAAACATTTATAGCATTTAGAGGCTTAACAGAGCATGGAATGAAAAGAACCTTAAAGTCTGAGATTGATATGGAATTGTGAAAAGAATGATTAATAAAACAAAGGATAATATGCTGTTATAGAATGGAGATGTGGGAAATGTGATATGAAGCAAAGTTTTATCTAAGTTGGGTAAGGAGACCCCTTATTAAGGAGACTTCTTGTTAGGTAATTTTTTTCATATATGATTGCTATTTGCCTCATAAGTGAGGTAGTATCAGGAGCAGATGATTGAGCCTTGGAAGAAAAGTCCTTACTTGGTTCCTTCCTCTATTCAATTTTTTTCATACTTGTTTCCTGTTTCCTACTTAGTATGTTAGTGCCAGGAACAGACTAAGAAATGGCCTCATGTGCTTGCTTATGATGTTCCCTCTTTTGAGTTATTCCCTCTAATTTCTTTCAACAGAAGGTTTCACTATAATTTGAATCTAATTTAGATGTTAGTAGTAAATGCAAACACCAGTGCAGATTGCTTTGAAAAGTGTCCTGCCTTACCAGTAAATATATCCTTACTACCTTGTTCTTCTCATACAATTGTGGTTTCATTGTTGACCATAGCCAATTAATGTACTTCCTTTTCCCTTTTTAGAACATCTCTTGCACTGTTTCCATTTATTCTAGGGAATGGAATCAGGGACGGCTGCATCATATTTGTAATTTATGATTGATCTTACATAATGTTGTGGCAGAAAGTGTGAGTTGCTGTTGTGGGTCTCCTATCACCAAAATCTTTAATGATTACTGTAGGCCAAATGATATTGAAATGTTTTTCATCATAGTACTGTATTTACAGTATTGATCTTATTTCCTGTTATACATCCTCATGATCATTTATATACTTAAACAGCTTGTGGACACACTGGCTAGAAAATAAAAGTGTATGTAGCGAGAAGTAGTTGAAGAATATCTTTTGTAATTTGAGAATTGGCCTAAAAACATTAGATAGAAGTAGTCTTTAGGAACATTAGATAGGAGCCTCTGAAAACACTGTGCTAGACTTGCCCTCTGCCAGTGGCCTGTTAAGGGTGAGGCACTAAAGGCTGAGAAGCGGCACTGGAGTTCTTTAGTTATGAAGACTCTGTTGCCGTGGCCACCCCTTTGAGGGAGTTCCAATTGGAACAGGCGTCAGAGATATAGATAGATCGAAACATTTGGTTTTGGAAGAGATAAGAAACCATTGTTTAGAGCATGTACGAGTATGTGAGGGGGGAACGGATATGCATTTCACTGAAGATAAAAGCTTTTGAATTGGATTTTATTTGAGCCATGCTACATTAATGAGTTTTTCATCAGGTACCTTTTGAATCGAATATGAATATTTTTATACTGTATTTTGCTTTGTTTTCAGACTCTGATTGTCTCGTGGATAAAAGCCAACTTGAGTGTTGTTATATCTGGGGAGCTGTGGGACCAGCTTCTGCTAACTCTCTCATCACTCACCCATTGGGATGAGCTCATTAAAGAGTGGGCAGTAAGTATATTTTCGTAGATTTATTAGAGTACCTATGTACCTACAAACACCTATGACAAGATTTTGCCATGAGACAAGGCAAGCACTTAGTGTTTACCACATATGCCTCTTGTTTCACAGTACTGTTATTCTCTGCTGCAACACACACTGCGTTACTGTCAATCCGCAGTTCATCTGGAATTGTTTATAGCCATTTGTCTAGTCCTCTTGTAAGGGTTTCAATAATCACTTCGTGCTTGTGCTTTATTTTGTTAGGGTATGGTCTTTCCATTTTCTTTGTTGGACTCTCATATATTTTTGTTTGGGGCATTTATTTTATATTTCAAGGAGTTTCTGTAGATTTAATTACTTTCTTTCATGTTGTGAAGGTTAAGTCTTAGTATATAGTACATTTTCTTGAAGAACCCCAGTTTATTGCATAGTATTGATTTTCATAAATCTTTTTTTCTTTTTAGACTTTATCTTTCAAGTTCTCTCGCATTTTCACCAAATGTTCCATTCTGACAATATTATTTGTAAATGTTTGGAATATCCAGAAGTTTATTAATTTCAGCTTGTTTGGTTGATGACTATACAACAAAACAGTACAGTATTTACTTGAGCTTCTTATGTATACATTAAGCATTTTCATCATCACCTTTCTGTCATTTGTTGTGAAAGTTCTCATTACTACATACTCATTACCTTATTTACCAATATGATTTTTTCAGTGTGCTCATCAAATTCCAGCTTTTCATGTATCATAATGCTTAGGTCTCTAATATTTTCTTCTGTTCGTATTTGTTTTTATGTGTTAGGCCCCTATGAGAAGTCCCCATTATATTGTTGATAATTGAATGATGTAATTGTTAAAATATACTTTCATTGAATTCTAATGAGTTCTTGTTTGCCCATTTATATGCTGTATTTATACCTGTTTATATATTCTCCTTTTCTTCTGATCCCCAAATTTTACTAAATCTGGTGTCATTGCAAAATACCTTACTGTACTTTAATGTGCACTATTGTATCTGTCTAATATAGTTATTATAAATAACATTGAAACTAATTTTGTTCCTTTAGGCACACATGAAATATCTTCATCAGGTTAAGTCCCTTATGCTACTACTTTTGAATTTTTTGTTTGCTTAAGATTCCTTTATCTATCTGCCAGATTCATATTCTATTTTTGTAGGTACTACTTTATATGACAAACTTTTCTAATTTACTTTTATCAAATGCAAAAGTTAAGAAGAACAGTTTTTGTTCTTATTCTTTTCGTTAGTTTCATTTTTTCCTTGTGATGATATTTGAGGTATGTACTTTTGCTTGGCACAACTCTGTGTTGGCCTTCATTAATTGGATGTTTTGATATATGCATCATAATCACTTATTCAGAGACTTTTATTTCATCTCATTATTAAGAAAGGAAACCATTCTCACCTTTTTTGCTATTGCCCCATTACTTTCACAATAGCTGTACCAGAGTTTTTGAAACTCCACTTAACTCTATTTGTATGGTATTTTATATTATGTGGTGGTCCTCATAAGTAGGTTTTATCTAAGAATGAGGAAGACCATAACAGGACCACTGAGATTATTTGAGACACCCAAGGAGTAACATGCAGCTTTGTGGTTACTCTGGCCGAGAAACTCATACAATGATAGCCATAGAAGAGAAATAATTGAAAGTACAGTAAGTAGAAAAGGACTGGAAGCAGATTCTTATCCTTTGTAGAGTTGCAATATATGCATTGAGGAAAAGTTTGAGGTGTGTGTATGTGGTAAGGAAGGATATTGAATATATATGTATGTCATACTGGTAAGACTTTGAGGGAAACTCTCACATTATAGAAAAATTGAATTTTACAGTTTAAGGTAACATTAATACTTTTGTGTTCCAATATCTCAAAATGCATCCTCCAAAAATCTCTGTGTAAGTGAACTTTGGATGCAGTAAGCATCCAATTCCTTAAAAATCCACTAGACACCCAATTTGGGTCTATAAGATGCATTTCTTGGTTTTCAATGTGTGCCAGCCTCTTCTGAACAATATTTGGCCATATCATGCTTTTAGACTTCAATGGGACTCCCTGTATGTGCTGCCCCATATCCGTTGTGCTATCATTTGCAGCTCTCTGCATCTCGTGATGTATCTCAAAAAATTTACTGTAATGGCAATGTTAGTTTAGGTTTATCATTTTGTGTGCATAATATTATCAAGTAATCACCTACAAACAGATTCATGTAAAAAACATATAAATCAAAAAGAGCATCATAAATCTATGATCATCATAAGCATATGTATGGTAGTGGTACTACGAAACTCCCATAACTCACAGTAATGCTGATATTGGTACAAGATTTACTATCTAGTACATATACAATAGTTTTATAAAGAAATCACGTATGAATAGATTCACATAAAAAAGAAGAATGTAAAACCAAAAACAGGACACAGCTTAATAATTTGTGTAAACATGTACGCATAGGTGGCAGTTACCTGTATGTGACTAGCTCACCTCAGAAGTCCCAGCAAGGCTCACCCACTAGTATGCAAAATTGTTAATGGTGGGACTGCTTGCCTAAGAAGGTCAGAGAGGGGGAATTCATAGTTGTGCTAAAGAATGTGTTGAGTATATCATGGTGTGGGGTTACATGAATGTATTCATTCTGAAAGAGAGACTGTTGTAGACTAATATGATGGCAGCACATTACCAACAAATGCATATAGTTCCTGTTTTGATACTGAGACAAGACTGCAAAATTTGTAAAGTTAGCAAAGTTTCACATGGAAAAATTGGATAAAAAATATTCTAAATTTATTGAGAAAGTATTGAAGTATTAAAAGAATATAGAGAAAACTACTATGGAAAGGAGACTATGATGGAATGACAAATTAATTGAAACAAAGTGGAATACAAATGTATGTATATTTGTATTGTTGGACAAAAAAGTTCTTATTATTGGAAGATAAGAGTAGATGTAAATTGACTTAATGAATGGTTTAGATGGTATATGTTCGAGTAAAGTGACTATTGATTGGTTTAGGTGTACTTTTTGCCGTTGTAAATGTATTTTTGCTAAATTCATGCACTCAAGCATAGCATTAAAGTTATTTCATTTTTATAAAAATCCCCCTTGTAAAAGAATGCTTTCTGTAGAAAACACTGGACACCCTTACACGTGTACTGGCTCGGCATGTGTATGGGTTGGAACTCAATAATCTTCCACTAAAGCGAGTGACAGAACGTCGTTTAATCAAGAGAGGAACCAAATTGACTGGACTAGATGTAAGTACATTCACGCTAGTAAATTGCATGATAAAATTCAGGATTTACTGCTATTTTTTATCTCGTGCACAACTTTAAGTGCATGTGGAGTGATATGTTTCAAAAAAGAAGTATAGTTTAAAATTTTGAAGTTAGGAGTGTGGCAAGAACTGTGCTTGGTATGATTTTAAAAGAAAAGTTGTCATTCTTGCTCTATCTTGCAGGCTCATACAAAACCATGTCCACATGGCATGAACATAGATTCCTACATCAGTTTACTGTTTGCCTGTGTATTGCCTCACTTGTCCATACACACTACTTTTTGGCTGCCCGTGCATTGTATCATATCCTGCTTACCTCACTCAGATACTCTTAATAATTTCTTAGTGTTCATGTGCCACACATTTCCTCTGCAGTGTAATGCAGTTCCATTCTTTACCTAATTAGCCACTGTTTTGACAGTATGCTTGCACTCTGCTGACCATTAAAGATTTGGTAGAGTGGCTTTCATAGACAATTCTGCCAAACTTGTAGCACCTGATTACTCAAATTTGTTCTTGTTTTACTCTGTTACAACTACCAGTACAGCAATTATGTGCATTTCAAAACTTTCAGGTATTTTTAACACATCATATTTTTATTTCTAAAATACTTTTGCTCATAACTTTACTTTTCTTCCCCCTCAGCTGTACTTTGCATTTTCATATTCAGTTCAACAATATAACCAGCTTTGTTGCTTTTATTTTCATTTATATTTAATTTTCTTTCTCTTTCATACCCTTCTAGATACTTTAACCATTTTTTCTAACATCCAAGCCTGCTATTACCACAGTAGTATCTTTCCATGATAACATTATGATATGTAGTTCCTTTCCATGTCTGTGATTTTACAGCATTACTTTTGTTGACAGCTATTTGTTTTGAGGAATCTGTTCATCATATCTTCATGCATTTCTTAGAATGATTCAGTGATCTCTGTGTGATATAAGTCACTAGCAAACCTTGTCATTTATTGGTAATATTTTCTATTATTTCCATGACTAAAGCTAAGCTAGTCATATTAAGATTGTATTGTTAAATATTTACTGGGGTTTTCAAAATGTTAACTGCATTCTGTATACAGCATTGCTAAATATGTTATTTTTGAACTACAGTCTGTAAGGAGCAGCTTTGATAGAAGTTGGAGTAGTGTGCGCATGGAGCGTCAGGTCAACGCATCTGACACTCAGAATGCTGGACCTCCGCAGCTTTCAAACCTTCATGAGGAATCACAGACAGACAACATGAGTTCACATAGTTTGTTTTTGGAACTAAGGTATTTCCTTTCTGTCTGGTTGCAAATAATGTAGTTTTTTGGAGAAGAGTAATATGTATATGCAGTAATGAAAGGAATACTGTGTCTTATCATTTGAATATAGAAAGTAAGGTGTGTGGCATAGTAAGAGAGAAGTAAGTGGGGTAATAGGATTAATGGAAGATTAGGATGAAGCTGGCAGATTTTCACCATTGGGTCCTCTTTGAAGAAACTGCAAGAAAAAGAGGAGTGTATGCAGCATTTCATGATGTAGAAAAAGCTTAGTTGAATGACTGGAGAGGTTATTGAATTTTCTAAAAGTAAGTGGTGAGGAAATTGAGAAGGTTCTACATAAACTATCCTGCATTTCAACAGGGAAGAGCGTGTTTGGTATTGATAACTAGATGGGTATGTATTTTTGGTATTTTTTTGAGAATATTTTTTTCTAATTTCTTAACTTGTTTTGTCTTATTTACGATATGATTATCTAACAGGGATTGGTGAACGCAGCCCATTTACTCGAAAACATCGTGGCAGTACTGGTGGAGGATCTCTTAAAGCTAGGGCAGGTGGTAGTGGTGGTAGCCCCAAGTTGTCCCCTCACCACCCTTCTAATGACCACTCTCACCATTCACACCTTCATCATCACTTCCACTCCCATTCTCACGATCACCATGCCCATGCACATCACTCACCCCAGCCGGGACTTGGCAGGAGGTTAACTCGCTCGCTGTCAGAGTCTAGTTTGATGGTGAGGAGAAGGTCAGGGCGAGGGCATTCACATGGTAAGTTAGATGTTCCAGAATCCTCTTTTTTATACCATACTGGTTAAGTCGTTTTGATAACTTATAGTTTCTAGTTGCATTCAGTGAATTTGTCTCTTTTCTTTAGATAAATGTTTTACAGAAATGCACTTTATTTTAGTAACCATAGTGAGGCAGAAGTCCTTATAGGAAAACTTATTAATGAAGTAAGTGTCTAAAAACTGATGGGGGTAATGGATGTTGATGCCTTAGAAAATTACTGAATTGTTTGTGATATGTAGGTGAAACACTTTCATAGTAGTGCTAGAGGTGTGGAATTGTGCTGGATTATTCTCAGTGATTTATTGGATTGAAACTCTAGATATGTTGTATTATGGGAATTCTCATCTTTGGGAAATGTTAACAAGGGTTAAGGCATTGATGAATTGTTAGAGTACCATTGGAGAAGTTTTAGGTTCAGGAGTTAGAGCAGTGCTTAAGAACTCTTGGGGACATGATGAATAAGTGCTGAAGTATTGAAATCGCAGGGAACTCTGGGATGTGTTGAAGGCTTGTTGAATTATTGAAGTATTACTTTGACCACTGCTCTTTTGAATTGTCTGTTTGTGTCCTAGCCCCTGAGACCTTGACCTGTGCATGCATCTGGCTATTGCTTCTTGTAATTTTCATGTTCAGATTAGTCATATGAGGAATGACCATAATGAGACTTCCTCCTTTCCATATACAATAAAGCTGTTGAATTTTCTTCCATCTTTTGTATCTTTGTCTTTCTATAACCTTTCTACTTTTAAGAGTTGGGTCTACAAGCACTTGAGAAACTCTGATTACTCCTCTAATTACCTTTCACATGAGATGACCTTGAATGGGGCATGCTTTTGCTTATACCGTGTTGGCTACTATGAAAAGGAGAAAAGTGATTTTATTTACTTTTGACAATAACTGTGCTTCTGTTGTATATTCTGTATAATTGTACCACAGAAAATTTGAATAGGCGAAGAAGAGTTCCTTACTCAGTACACTTTATATAAAAGGTTTATGATTAATTAAAGAAAATATTGGGTGATATAGATTAGATTGGGGGAAGCAATATGGTCCCATCCTTGCACTGTGACTCATATGATTTAGCCGATTGCTAGTAGGTTGGCCAGTTACCACATCCATACATTTGCTAATAAGTTGAAATGAGAGCTAAGAAACATTGTTACCAGATTGAGATAAGAGATGAGCAACAGTATTATTTAGTTAATAGTTATGTTTGGGCTTTGATTATATCTGTAATTAATTCTTTTGTTTACTCCTCAATCATTGTTGCTAGAGTAAAAAGTTCATTCACTTCTTCCCCTTTTCATCCTGCTACAGTAGACTGTAATTGTCAGATTTTATGCTCATGTAATAGTTTAATATGATTTAATGTGTTTCTTTACTATCTATACTTTTCATATATAAATACATGTTGGTGAAAAGAGATATTATGAGATTACCATTAAGTCATACCTGTTGTAGCATATTGTATATTGAATGAAGTCGATTTTCCTAAGATAAATTTCAGTTTTGGCTTATTACATAATGTGTACCAAAGACTTTTTGTGATAGATGATTGTCAACTTATCCATGAGACTGTGATGGACATATGAGTAGTCACCAGTACCTGCATGGCACTAGATCAAAATCCTTGGAGACACTCTCGCATGGTAGGTTTTTAGTTGCCTTTGGAATTTTATGTCTGTTCTCACATACATAAATGAACAGGTACCTTCACTGATATTATTGTTGTAAGGTGATTCTATTTATTACGTATTTCTGTATGCATAGCTGCTTTTCTTTGTTCATTAGAATGACCCGTATTTAGATATGAGCTGTTTTTATGGATTTATGATTCCCATAGTTCTTGAGGTTTATGTAAATCTACTTTTTTTTTTAGGGGGGGGGGGGATGTTGAGGATTGAAGGAAGTTTGAGCCCTAGCTATTGATCGGACAACATACTGATCTCCCTAGAAAAGGTCAGTGTAAGTGAATTTGGTGTAAGTTAATACAGGTTTCCTTAGTAAAAGGGGGCTTCTGTTTCCAGCCAAGGCCAAAGTCCTCCTTTTGATGAAAACTTTGTATTTTATTGAGATTTATGTTCATACTCTAATTTGAATAGTGTTATAAAATTGTGTGAATAACATTGAATTAGCATTATAGATGAGTGTAATGTACTTGCCAGGATATAGATATACAGTACAAACAAGTGGGAGATAGGGAGGAATCATGCGGCAGGTTTTCCTCCTGCCCATACATTTGAAAAGAGTTACCTTTTATTTTAAAGTTGTCTGAAAGTTGTAATAAAAAGGAAATTAAAAGCCTGGTCTGAAAGTTGTAAAAAAATATTAAAAGCCTGTCACGTTACTATTACTGACAGAGTAATAAGGAAACGTGGTGAACAGAGCTAAAAGAAAAACTAAAGAACGAATGAGGAAGGCAAAAACCCTCCTGCTCATGTGTTTGAAAAGAATAAACAATTATTTTATACTTGTTTGAAAGTGAAAAGAAAAGTATTAAAAACATGCTAAGTTATCAATATGAACAATGATTGAAACAGTGAATAATGAGAGCTGTGATAAATACAATAAACAAATGAAAAAGGTAGGAGCCCTCTTGCCCATACATTTGAAAAAATAAGTATTTATTTTATGCTTGTCTGAAAGAGATGAAAAAATTTTAAAAGCCTCTCAGGATATTAGTATTGATAGAATGATAATTAAAACATGGTGAACAGTGAAAGCTAAGGGAAATTCAGTAAACAAAAAAATAAGAAAGCGGGAGCAGTGCAGCCCTTACATTTGTAAGAAAAATCATTTGATTTATGCCTGCCTGAAAGTGATGAAAAAATGTTAAAAGCCTGTCAGATTACTGATATTGATAGAATGAAAAGAGAACATTGAGAACAATGAGTGCTAAGATGAATACAACAAAGAGACAAATGAGGAAGGCAGAAGCCAGGCAGTGTAAGAGGGCCTCTTTTCTGCCTAAGGGGCCCACTGCCTGGCTTCTGCCTTTACTGTATATTTTGTCACCATATTTTATTATTATTATTATATTATTATTATACCTGATCTCTGTTTCCCGCATCAGCGAGGTAGCGTCAGGAAACAGACGAAGAAAGACCCATCCACTCACATACACACATATATACATACATGCACATATATGCACAATACAT